>CATNUY010000214.1:332993-570493 GCA_951217065.1 Baccha elongata | reverse complement strand
TAGTCAACACATAGTCTTACATTCCCATTTGGTTTTGGAACAATAACCAAAGGTGATCCCCATTCACTGGTATTTATTTTGGAAATAATACCCTCTGATTCTAATGTGTTCAATTCTTTTTCCACTTTTTCACGGAGAGCATATGGCACTGCTCGAAAAAATATTGGTTTACACCTTTCTCGAAGTCGTAATGTTGCCTCGATGTTAGGAATGTAACCAACCCGTCCTAAGAAAAGATCTGAATACTTCGAACTAATGTTTTGAATATCTGTGGTTGACTGAACTTGCGATATTTTTTTATTTATATCAATTTCTTGAAGATTGATATTCAAATGTCGAGTCCATATACGTTGAA
This sequence comes from Baccha elongata, assembly GCA_951217065.1. Classification (NCBI taxonomy): domain Eukaryota; kingdom Metazoa; phylum Arthropoda; class Insecta; order Diptera; family Syrphidae; genus Baccha; species Baccha elongata. The sequence continues at coordinate 570,138 of CATNUY010000214.1, read as the reverse complement.
GTAAAGCGTCATATTCTTCGGGTACAATGTATAGTTCTTCACGAGATATGTTTCCTTTGTAATCGATTATTACATAAACTTTACTATCTGGTACAAAAATATTACCTGTGTACGATCGGAAAGCTATTTTTGTACTTTCAAGTTGAGCTGGAATATTGAGTTTCTGAAACTTATCTCATGGATTAAATGTAAACCCTGCACCCGAGTCAACTTCAAATTTTTGTTGACGACCTTTGATGTTAATGACAACAAAGTATTTATACCTAGTAGACAAAGATTATTTATACCTAGTTTAATAGCTGAAATATCACGATTGAATTTATTATATTTGGATCTTTGATTATCAGAAATCTTATCTAGAAGATTGATTATTTGAAATCTGAAGACTATTTATTTTTGAAGCTTCTAGTGCAATTGCATTTTTAGAGATTTTTCGAATTTGATTGTACTTGATTGCAGATTTTTTTTCACGAATCGAATTATCTCGAACGCCTCAAACAAATTGTGCACGTAAGAATATGCCAGGTATCGATGTCTTACATGTGCACGGTGAAATAAATTCGCAATCAATTATATTACGTTGAAGTTCTGCAATAAAATCTGCTCTAGATTGTTTTCAGATAGGTACGTAGATAAAAATTCATGTTTCCAATAAATGTTTCTTCAGGCAAAAATTCAAATGCATCAATAAGTTCATCATAATCCAACTTACCAGGTGTTTTTGGAGCTACTCTAAGGCTGATAGCATATTGTAATATGAGACGCCTATTGAATTTAGAAAAATTTTTTCCCAACATATTTTTTCTTTGATATTCATCAATTCCAGAAAATTTTCGAAGCATTGCCGATAATATTTGAAGGATTACATTTGGAAAATTTTGGTGGCGGCTACTGTCCTGCACATTGGAAGTATAGTTGATCTTATTAGTTTTTCGAAGGAAAGATGTTGTTGTTGGATAAATTCTGTGAACTGTTCTTGATCCATTTTGTTTTTCCTTGTAATTTTCACCTCGTCGCCAATTATTGTGGTTGTTTCGAATAGGAAATTAAAGATTATGTTTATATATTTTCCATATGTGTATATCTTTATTGACTAAATTAGTAAAACTATTCTATATAAAATTAAGAAATCGAATTATTGAAAAAACGATGAACAGAACAAACTCGAATCGAATATCTAATTAATTTAGTCGAGACTATAAAAGAGACTATATAAATTACCAAAAATCTGATTGTATTGTAGCTGTAATATAAAAAAGATATAACATTGAGCCTTGGTATTTGCTCTGAGTTTCGATAACAAATTGGAATAGATTATTGAAAACGTAATCTATAGGGATGAAACTTCACAAAAAGGCCGAAAAACTGGCGCTCTTGAAAGAGTTTTAACATAATAAGTAGAAAATATAGTAGAATGCAAACAGGAAAAATTCACTGTAAAACACCTGCTTGCCACATTATTTTTTACAAACTTACATATCTTACTAATATTATAATTGCAAAATATTATATGGATTTATGTTATTTACTGAAACACGCCAGAACAGCAGAATAAATCTGAATGCAACTTAGAACGGAGATAATTTATTATCTCACATAGCCCATAGGCTTCATTTATCCCCGAAAAATAAACGGTTCCTGTGGGAGAGGCTTCAATGTGAATTCTTTTCACTTGATATCGCAAAAACCCCATGGTTCCTATTGGAGAAACCAAAATGTTGCCCCTATAAAAATATCTTTAAACAATATTTTTTTCGAGTTACCATTTGAAATAGTCCACTCAACCCCACTGCTATGTAGTGTACCTCTCAAAAACGTTAACAAATCGGTTAAAGTATATTTCAAAAACTTGACGTGTTGAAACTTTTGTAGCTTCAGATTCGAACTCAGAAAACTCAAATTCTTCAAGAAACTGAAACTTAAATCGCAGAAAGTATGTATGCAGTATGAAAAGCAGTTTTTTTTCAAACAAGTAAAGTTAGACCTTGCGTCTACAGGAGGAACGCAACCGCAACTCACAAGGAAATTCAATATAAAAAAAAAACATCCAATTTTCATTAAACGTATTTTTTATATTGCTTATATGGGGATTGCTTGTGAGTTTCGTTGCGTTGCTCAAGTGGACGAAGGGCCTTAATCCATTTAAACTTTTTGAATCAGCTATTGATTAATTATACAATTTCCCAGCAATCACTACAGGCTTCGATTAACTACAACCTTTGTCAGATACACACAAAGAATCATCATTGCAACATTTTTATCTTACAAATTAATTAATATCATGGTATGGCCATTTCTACCCCACTATGCGGCGTCATATATAATGTGCGTTTGAAACATTTTTAATATATTTATAAATATATATATATATTTATCTCAGTTAGTTTGTTTAGAAATTTGAAAGTATATAACAAATTCTCTCCTAATTGACCTAGGGCTTAAACATTTTGTAAGTTTGATGCTCTCCGATTACTGAGTATTCAGTTTGAAAATTGGCCGACTATAGCGCATTTTTTTGTAATTTTGTTCCAAATTGAGGTATATCCTTGAAATTTCGTTCGTAGATAGTTCTAAGGCTTTAAAATGTTGTTTGTTTGCTGCTTTTTCATTACTGGTGTCGAATTCCTTTTAGCAAAAAAAAAATTACTTTTTTTTGAAAAAAAAAGCAAAATGTTTAATTGAATAATATTTGTAATTGTCAGCTAACTGTATATATCATAAATAGTATAAATAGAGTAAGGTTTAAAACAATAAAGACAGAATTCATTGTAATACTTACAAACTACGACTTCTCATTGTTGATAAGATCCCCCACCCGCTGTAAGATCCTAGCAATACAAACGAGAAAAAACTATTATGATTACTTTTTGTAGTATTCATTTCGCAAAAATGTAATTAAATACTCGTTTTGACGAAATACTTATTTTATCATGTTGAAAGGTTAAACCCAATTCGAGAAGAATTCATATAGTTCTACAAAAGATATGTAAAATAGTTATATAAAAAAGGCGATAAATAAAAATGAGGATTTATCCAAATAATACTCTTCAAGTCTAAGTTATCATTCAGATAAAGGTATTATCATTGAGTTTATACACGAGACAAACAATTGACTCACTCAACTCACCCCACGATGGGATGGCTCATTCCCAGCGCTGCAGCTGAAAATAAAATAGCAGTGCCAACTGTTATTTGTATGGTGTCAAAGGGTGCCAAATTTGGATTTTTAACTAAAACTCCAAAAGTTCAAAAAGTTCATAGTTGGCAAGAAATTTGTAAAAATTGAATTTTGACGACCTTCTCTCCCTGACAACTTTAGCTCGGTAAGAATTTGACATGCTTTGTAGGACTCAAAGTAACTAAAATGTACATTAGAATAAATCTTCGTGGGAATTTTTTGAATTTCGACTTTTGTTTGTCTCATTTTATTCAGCTATTTACACATTTTATATTTGAAATTAATTTAATTTACTGTGTTTCCACTGATAAATTTAATGAAATTATGCAGGCAGAGCAATAATAAATAAACAGTTTCTTTATGAATATTATATTTCTTCATTCATAATGCCTTATTTTAATCATTTAATATGTTCGATATTTTCAGAGCTTAATCTGAGGTTATTTACCGAATTATTTTGTTGACAGGAAATAACTATTGAATCTCACGATTCAACTAAATTTATAACTTCGTCCGACGTAAATTGCAAAATATTCTTGATAAAAATCATTGATATCCTTGATTCCGTGTTTTTGATTCCACTTTTTAAAATGAAGGTTGCCAAATTTAAATTTTTTTAGTGCCAATGGGTGTCACAGTGCCAAACATGTTCGATGGCACGTTTCTGCAGCGCTGCTCATTCCATGCCCATGATGCAAATCAGAGAATGGCATGAATAGGTAGGTATACTTCACTCAGTAGGCAAGAAGATAAGAGAGGAGGAGCCCAGCAACCAACATCCAATCACCCAGGAATTAATGGATCAGCAGCTAACTAATCTGCCTACTCTAATTGCCGTGGATGTACCATCAACTACTGTACTGATTTCTTCAACATCTATAACGACGAAAAACATAACACCTCAGCCACCTAAGGGATCTAATAACGGAAATCCAACAAAGAGCACTGGAATGCCCTCAATTTCATGCTTTTCTGGAAATATCGCTGAGATCAGAAGGCATGGAAAGGCACATAAATTAAGTCTGACATTTAAGAAGTAGAACACTACTACAACCATCATTACTGCAGGAAATAGAAAGTCATTCGATGACATCAAAAGTTTAATTACTTCACTCAGTTTAATTACTTCACTCCCCGGGAAGACCGAAAGAATTTACCTCTATTGAAAGGAATCCATCATTCTTATGCTGCCATTGACGTCGAGGAGGAATTGAGAACAGTAGATATTCCAGTTCTGAAAGTTTCACACTTTAAGTCCAGCAAGGCCCAAGGGAAGATTTACAACAACATTGTGGTGGAATTAAAGAAGACCTGCAATGTCAGAGAAGTCTATTCGAAGACCTTACTGACAAACCAGATGGTACATTTGGAGCGCCTAAAGACCAATGGCTTGGTGCAATGCAGAAATTGCCAACGATTTGGTCATGTTGCCACTAACGGAAAGGAACAAGGTGCTGGCTTTAAGGAAAGCAAAAAAACAATTTGCTACACAATCGGCATATACGGCTACCCGCAGTTCACTAAGCAACGCAGCAATGACCAAAAGTGGTCCAGCACTTACCGCAGCAGCATCAAAGATCGTGAAGAAGTAGTAGCAGCAACAACAAACACCGACCCAAGTCAAGAACATTCCAGTGAAAGCAGTCCCAGTCAAACAAGCAAGATCAACATCGTCAAAAAGCAAAGTTCGTGGCATTGGCCACCTTTATCTTTTAATTATGCAATTGAAGAAGCTCCGCATACTGACGTATAACGTTAATTTGTTATACAGCCTGGAAAAGACGACGTCATTTAACTTATTCATGAAGAAGAAAAACCCGGACATTGTCCCTATCAGTGAGACAAACTTCACTCGTCCCGCTGTATTCAAAACCTTTCGAAAAAATAAAACGAAGGACCGCAGAGGAACGGCCATCTACATCAGGAAAAACAGCTCTACAAATACCAGCGAAACAAACATAATAGGTCCAGTGAAGCCACTTCCGTCACCATACAGCTAGGGAGTGATGAAACCCTCACTATAATCAGTGTTTACTTCAAATGCCAATCTAACTAGGGAGACATCCAAAAAGAACTGCAAAATCTCAACGGCACTTTTGCGAGCAGCACATATGGACTCATTGGTGGCGATTTCCCTCAGTCAAAACCTACCTTTCCTAGAACACCATCAACGTTGGACTTCTTTCTATCAACTTCTAACTTTGTTTATCTTCTTCCAGAAATCAGCAAATTAACCTGCAAAATAGTTCTAAGTGGCCCGGATCATGAAGCTGATCACCTCTGCATCAAACTCCATCAACCCATCTTCCGGACAACATTGCCTGAACAGCACTACAGACGATTGGACATAAACAACCTACAAAGAGACGTTGAAGCCAACTTAACTCTACCAGCTCAAACACGGAACCTGGAGAACGGCGAAATTGACTCATCTATCAGTCATCTGGAAGAAGCCATTTCTCTTGCCCTGGGTAGATTAAAGACGTCAAAAGACAGGAACAATTAAACCTGGACCCAATGCTTTTAAGACCATTAAAAGACTCATTGGATGCAAACCATCAGTACCCGAAATACTTGTCACCAACAATGGAGAAAAACAAAGCAGGAAAAAGTTGAAGCATTTGCTAACCATTTTGAAGTTTACTTCACCCCCAGACCATCTACTGATCCAGTTTTCTTAGATGAAGTTGAAGCCTTCATTGAACAGACTCTTCTACACAGCACAGAAGTTGAAACTTTTAGCGAGACCAATAATGCTAGTGTTCCAACTGAGAGCCCTAATTTCAGTTCCCCAGAAGAAATTGCAGAAATAATCAGCAGCTCCAAGCCAAACCCCACCCATATTTTTATACTTTTACATAGATTTATTTTATTTTTGAAGTGGCATTCAACACTATTTTTATTACACTGTAATTAAATATAGAACGTCTCATTTTTTTCTTATACACCTTAAATTACTTGTTTAAGTTTATCTTAAAATTGAATTTAGTGTTAATCTTGTAATTTGAATAATAAGAAAAATAAATTGTTTTCTATTCTATTTTATTCTAAAGAAGTCAGCCAGATCAGATGAAGTCTCTAACTTCATCCTTAAGAGCCTCCCGCAAACAGTCTTGATCTTCTTAACCAATATCATGAACAACTGCATCAACAACCGCTACTCTCCTTAAAAATGGAAAACTGCTCCATTCCCAAGAAAGGAGCTAAGAACATGATCTTCAACTACAGGCCAATATCGCTCGTCAACAACCTGATTAAGCTTTTGGAAGAACTGGTCCTTAGAAAACTCAAGAAATTCTGCAGCGAAAACAACATCATTCCCGAGATGCGGTTTGGATTTTGGGAGCACCATTCCACACTGCATCCTTTCGTGAAGTTCCAACACGACATTACCACAGCCCTAAACAACCACGGAGTAACAGTCGGATGCTTTCTGGATGTCGAGAAAGCTTTTGACAGCGTATGGATAGAAGCACTTATCCATAAGCTTCACCTACTACGGTTGCCTCACAAGTGAATCAAGATTATTTGTTCTTTTCTTTTTTCTAGAAACAAAAGTCCACAGAGATGAGCATCAAAGCTGGAGTAACCCAAGGGTCAAAACTTGGACCTTTTCTATACAGCATCATGCGTCCGACCAACAAAACACTATGCCCGATGATTGTTCTTTTTGCCGATGACTCATAGACTTACGCCACGTCTACCTCACCGAATATAGGTCTTCAGAGGGTCGAAGCACACTTTTGCAAGCTGTACGAGTTATATCAGAAGTGGGGCATCCGAATCAATTCCTCCAAATCCAATCAGTCAAACTTATTTTTAATTTTAATTATCTTCGATAAATGTATTTTCACAATTTGTATTAGTTATAAAAACAAGTCAATGTATAACGTTAGACCCCCTATTGGCTAACAAATCTTATATAAATCATGTATCTTAGTTATTTTTAAGTAGTTCTAAATAGTCTCAGGTCAATGGTTAATACTAAATGTCCAATAGAAACAAACTTCAACTTGAAATAGCATGAATAGTCACTTGTTGTTGCATTTCAGTAGGTACATTGTCTTCTGAGTTGAATGACTTATGCGGAAAACAATATTGGAAATGAGTTCGATTGCATGTGCTTACAAGGACTTTGTAAGTAGGTACCTACCTTGGTATACAAAATTTATCATCCTTATCATAAATTGTAACGTAGCGATGACTAACTTTAACTCCTTAACTAACTAACTTTATTTCAATGATATTATTTGTGTTTCTTGTGCACTTTTCATTTCCTCTTCAAAGTTTTCTTTTTATCAACATTCAAAACTGGTTTGTTTAAAAAAAACTTCAACCCGATATACTATTAACGCTCTCTTTTCCTTTTTTCTGATTGGTTCATACTTGAGCGTATTTTGTTCGGTTTGAGTATTTTTCGTTACAGGGCATTGGAGCAATAATAATTATTCGATATGCTCATTTAGCTACATCTTCTGAGGTGATTTTGAAACCATCTTGATTCCTCTATGTGTCTATTTCTATAAACACAAGTCGCATTTATTTGGATAGGTACGTTTTTGATTATATCATGCTTTTTTTCTCCACTTGCTCAATAAGTCAGTTATTGGTTTCGTGTGGAAAAAAATTTCAAATTTCAATCAAACCTGACATAAAAATAATGGGGAAGGTTATAAACTAGGTTTTTTCATGCATGCCGTCCTTCGGTAAATCGCACTTTTTGGTGAATCCGTCGAAGAAATCCGAATTTTCTCATTTAGTGTTTAGTTTAATTTATTTCATCAATCAGTTTCAGTTCTTACTTCCGATTATAGCTACTATAAGGCAAGTTATGCATTCGTGAAAAATAAAAGTTTTGAGATAGCAATCAAACCATTCCTTAGAGGAGAAATTTATTTTCTGGGCTCAAAAACAGCGGTAATTGCCATATACCTGTTATAAAGTAGCTTAATTCTCTCTATCGATTTTCTTAAAAAAAAGTAGAGTTGGATTTTATCCAATTGTTTTTTGATTAGTTGCAACAAAAAAGTTTGGCAAACCTATCAACGGTACCTCCCATATAAGAACCGTTCGGTTTTTGCTGAGCGTTAACGGATTAATCGATTTCAACTCAATTTTTTTTAGAAAGCCCTTAATAGTTTGAACAAGTTTCAGAACAAAAAGATAAAAGAAATGCCTCGGTATATTTAATTTTAACTAGTTTTTATAATTTCTTAAAAATGGATTGACTAACAAATTGTCTCTTTTGTACATTAAATGCAAACTATTAAGCACTAAAAATTTAAATAAAAACAGTTTTTTCTTAGAATATGTGTTTTTTGTTATTTTTGACTTTTTAAAAAAAATACAAGACATTTTTGTTTTTGCTTTATAATTAATGATGTAAAATTTCGAAAAAAAATTTTTAACAGAGAAATAAAATTAAAGTACAAATCCTTTATTCAATATTAAAATTAATTGAAAAATATTTAACTTAGTAGGAGACCTAGCGTCATTTTATTTTAAATTGACTTATTCAAAATTAAAGCGTTAAGAGGGATATATATGTAAGCTGAGCTAGAAAAATTTTTAAACTGCGTAACGACAAGGTGCTTTTTGCTGGACGTCAAGCTAGCACCCGGGCGAAACGCAAAGTTTTCTTGGAATGCCGCTTGAAATTTTTTTTTTTTACTTTTGTTTATTTTTTTTCCAAAATTTGGAGTTTGAAAATTAATTTTTCAAAAACTATTTTATTTAGATATGAAATGAAAGAAGATATATCTTTACAAAAAGGTATAGTGAGGCATTGTAAGTACATATGTATTTCCGTTAATATTATGTTTTCTTGCCTTCACCTACTCGCTCCAGCTGTTTTTTTTTGTTTGCATTTTATGTGAACCACCTTGTATAAGTGATTGATAACTGGAAAAACGGGATACTTTGATGGTGATTATCTCCTCAACCAATTGCCTTTGAAATTTGGTGTAGTAAAATTAAATGTTGATTTTAATACGGTCCATCATAATAGGTACCGACTTTTTTTTAATGGCCGGCTAAAAATAAAATCAGCCGAAGTTGGCGGATGTCCTTTAAATAGATTGATTTTATTTATCAAATAATTTTAGGCCATAATATTTTCTTAACTGGATTGAGTTACACTAATGTTTTGATGTAAAAACGAGTGTAGTTTTGAGATGTAAGTGCTGTTGGAGGCGAAAAATGAATTTTGTGAATAGACTTCAGATTTTGTTTATGCAGAATTTTATGGGTTTGTTTTAAATAACTTAAAAGATGAAGTTCTTTCTAACCGAATCAATCCTTTTATATATGATTCCTTAATTTTCCAACGTTTTGCAGAATAGTAATGTAATTAATTAAAATAAAAGTAATTAATTACGAAGAAAGTAATAACTCAATGTCTTCCTTAAATTACTTCCAAACATCAATTTTTTTTTTCATTTACTTGTAATGGTTAATTCAATATTTTCAATTAGAAGTAGTTGTAATTGGATATTTTCCACTTAAATGTAATTGTAATTGTAAAAAATTCAATTACTAATTACTTATGATTTTAATTGAGTATGTAATTAATTACAAAATGTAATCACTTACAAATGATTACATTTATTAATTGATAACACGCTCAATTACAATTTTAAGTAATTAATAATCAATTATAATTTCAATTACATGTAATTGTAATTGGAAAATGTCCAATTACAAATACTTTTAATTCTGATTGAAAATTTTTAATTAACCATTATAAGTAATTGAAAAAAGTAATTGATTTTTCGAAGTAATTGAAGAAAGACACTGAGGAATTACTTTCTTCATAATTAATTATTTTTATTTTAATTAATTACATAACTATTCTGCAAAACGTTGAAAAATTAAAGTGAATCATAAATAAAAAGATTCCTAAGGTTAGTAAGAACTTTATTTGGTCACCTTTGTTTGGCAAAATTCATTTAGCAATTATTTGTTTCGCCTTAGTCGTTAAATATTTTTTTTAATTCGCAATTTTTAATTGGCAACTTACGTTTTGTTTTTTAATCATTTAGCAATTACCATTTTGCGGTTTTACATTTCTCTTCCTTTCAAAATCCTTTCCAATCATTTCGCATTTTATTGTTTGTAAATAAAATTCGTTTAAAAATTGGTGGTAGCGCCTTTAAGTTGTTGTTGTTGTTCAAAATATTCAATGAAAAATAATAGAATGGTCAGTAATAAAAACGGACATTCTATAGTACGAATAGCACAAAATCATCGTAATGTCATGTTTGATTGTTATCTCAAAACTTTTTTTTCACGAATTCATAACTATAGTAGCTATGATCGAAAGTAAAAACTGAAACTGATTGATGAAATAAATTTAACTTAATACTAAATATGAAAATTCGTATTTCTTCGACGGATTCACCAAAAAGTTCTACTTACTTCAAGTTTGAAGAAAATCTGCCAACCGTTTAGGCTGCTGATCGGTGAACAGACACCTGCACATCCGCTTCACATAGGCACAGGAAGACGGAAGGACGGCATGCATGATAAAAACATAGTTTTTAACCTTCCCTATTTTTTGATGTCAGGTTTGATTGAAATGTGGAATTTTTTTTAAACGAAATCAATAACTGCCTAATTCAGCAAGTGAAGAAAAAAAAACATGATAAAATCAAAAACACCTACCTAAATAAATGCGTTTTGTTTTTATAGAAATAGATTTTACCTTCGTCTAAACATTAACATAGACTTGAACAGCCTTATTTATTAGATTTCACTAATACTCGGTTTATCCTCGGAGTAATTAAACCTAGTCGCAGCATTTACTTCGTCCTTACAACACGTCAAACAAGTCTTTATATATAAAAAAAAATTCATCGATATTAGTTAAAACGTCCCATCTAGGACTCTGGTTATTATAAGCGTTAATGTAACCATATGATGTTCACTGTGTTAGAGAGAGAGAGCCTATAAGCTGCTTAAGGGTTATGGGAACGAGTGGAAAAGAACTATATACTTGAAAAAAAAATCAATTTAGTTGTTTACATTCTGTAAATTTTTTTTTTATTTCTTTTTTTTTATTTTTTATTTATTAATTTTTTTAATAATGTTTATAAATACTCGAACGTATATTTTCTTAACCAAAACCTGCTACAAAATTTGTCAAAAGCATTTCGTTCGTAAACTATGTAACAAATTACACACACTCAATATGACATTTAGATACTAAAACGTCTTTACTACGGCTTCAAACATCCTATGAACCAGTTTTAGCTTACTTCGCCTTTAATCCGCGTGTTTATTTTTCATAAATAAGTTTTTCAGGAATAGAGGCGTTTTAAAGTAAGAGTAACTTTACTCCGTCATAAAAAGCAGTTTGTAAATAATGCTGGAAGAGTATTTGGATAAGTGTTAGTTATAATTTATCTTCTTTTGAATTCTATCCATGTTAAGATTGTTTTTATTTGCTGTAGATATAATATTCTTCTTTCAACACGATAAAATTAGTATTTCATCAAAACGATTATTTAATTACATTTTTGCGAAATCACTACAGTTTTTTCTCCATAATATTTTTGTCCTATTACTCTCTTGCAATTGAATTACAATTAATGGAAAATTTTTAATTAGGTAATTGATTATTTTCAATTACAATTAAATTGTAATTGAAAATATTTAAATTACAAATACATGTAATTTTAATTGAATTTTTTTGTTATCCTTATTTCCCAAATCTGGTTTGGAAGCAAGATTTACAGGTGCACGCATACTTAATAGATTTAATATATTCGGTACGTCAGTTGAGTTTTTAAAATCCCGGATAATATTAATTTCAAAAAGAATTTCAAAATAATGCTCTTTTTTTTAGTTTACTTTAGTTTATTCATGTTTTTCAAGGATACAATGTATACAAAAAGATTAATAAAATAGTTCTGTTATAGAATTCAGAACAAAAAATTTAGGTATTCATAGGAAAAAAATAATAAAATAACTAGATACAAAATTAAATTTAAAATGACTAGTCGCTATCATTGATATAGTTACATTTTTTTTATGATTGTGATTTTATGATGTTTGGTAATCTAGTGTTCGGATGTAAAAATTGTCTTCTCTCCCAATTGAGCTGGACTCTAGAGCTTTAAAATTTTGTTTGTATGCTGCGCTCTGATTACTAATTATTCTTTATAGAAATGGATCGACTGGAATGCCCTCTACGTGCATTATTATCTAATGTTGTTCCTAGTTAAGGTAGAGTCTAGAAATTATACCTATACTTCTCTGGTGCTACTAATATTCCGATGCAAAAATTGACCAACTGCGGTCCTTCCTGTATATATTTTTAATAGAACTTCTTTGGTGTTTGAGCTAGAGCTATGATATAAGGCTCAAGTAATTTCCTTAAACTACTAGTTGTTCAACATAAAAATTAAACCGATTGAAACGCCTCTACTAGTATCTTTTCTTTTTTGCTACTTATTGAAGTTAATCCCTGATTTTTTACTGTTACGTCGTTTCTAATTGTAGTTTGCAATTTTGTTAACATCCCGTAAAAGTTTGCATTTCATTATCTATTCCCTCAACCTGTTTATTAAGCAGTTTATTTATTTTGAACAAACTACACCAGCGAATGTAACTAACCCAAGGGGAAGGATTAAACATCGGTATTTGGTAGCCCAACTAACAATTTTACTCCTATAGTCATCCAAAGAAACTTCGTATATTCATTTTTCGTACTGTTAAAAGCATTGTATAATGCTCCATAGAATTTAAAATATTGTACCCTTATAGAGTAATTTTTTTTTTAAATTGTTAGTTGGGAAGGGAGGCTTGCCCGAAAAAAAAGACCAAATTCTATATGTAAAATTTTGTTGAATTGCTTCCTGACACATAACCAGTTTTATGATCTCTATTTCTTCCTGTCTTACCACTTTGTAACACTGAAAATTGCGTTAGAACCAAATAAAATCAGACCGCTCGATTTTTCCATTGAAATAGGGTGTTTTGCTACTAAAACAAAAATATTGCGATATAGCCCAAATGCGCTGATTCAGTAATATGCACTTGTGTTAAAGAGTCAGCGCACAATTTTTCGTTGTCTACACTGCATGTTTTTCCTTGTGCATAATTCTACTTCTTCGTGTTTGACGACGAAAAAAAAGTGCGCAAAAAACTAAATTCATGTGCCGAATATTGTGAGGAGCAAGAGAGGGCTTACTCGAAAATCATTTACTTGAAATGAAAGTTGGCTTCTGAAAAACACCCACCCTTAAGTGTTAAAGTTGTGTGTTAAAAATTAAATAAACCAATCAATGGTGGTGTTTCTAACTGTGACTGTTTTTAATTAATTTGTATACTATTTGAGGTTTTGACAAGTTTAGCTTAGGAGGTTTACCCTCAGGTTCAGAGCGCTCGTTTAAACTTGAATTTTGGTTTAAACTTAAGAGTTTGCAGGCAGTTCGTAAACAACATCCTCGTTGTTCTAAATATGTTTTTGTTTTTTTTTTTTTTATAACAAAACAATTTTTTAATTTTTAAATTCTCAGTTAAAATGTCAAACATTTACATAAACAAATATCCTGTAAAGATTTTTGATGCAAGAAGCAGTAAAAGCTGTTCTCGAAAAAATTGGAATGAAACAATTGTCATTTCCAACACTCCAACTAAAAATAATTGGAGGGATCCGAGTAAAATAGAACAGCAGCTTATAATGGAAGCAATTCGGCCGAATCTACCAAAATACATTTAAAAAAGAAAACAAGTGAAAAACAGTGTTTCTAGGTCAAGGATTTGTACGGAAACGAAATAAAATTGCTTTAAAAAATAAGAAAATGTCAAAGCCAAAACAAGTTCTCGCATCGTCGTTCCGTGGAAGCGAAATCTACAGCGTTATAGGAATTCGGATCAATCCATTTTCTTAAAATTTAGTATGGAAAGTGCTGCAGACATTCATCCAATCAAGAATATCATAATTCCCAAGGATTTTAAAGCTTAAATTGGTGACTTTGTTTTAGTCCAATTCGGAGAAAAAAACATTTTTACTTGTCGCGGTATTGTTTTACATTATCAAATATTATCGTCGGCAAAAAAAGAAAACCCTTTTTTATGAAGAAATAGTTGAAGTTCAAGTAGTTTTATTATATTTTATTAATTTTGTATGCATTAGTTAAAAGTTAATGTTTACTTTATTTACAACTACGAGCCTGATCATTCCAAAATGTGTGCACAAAATTGATCACATAAGTAGGTTCGTTTTGATAAAGAAAATGACTACACAAGACTGTTTGAATCAATCACGGTACTTGGTAGTTTGTGGTTTTCAGCGGAAGAATGAAGTTGAAAACTACTACACACACAACGTTTTGAGGCCTTCAAATTTATAAACAGCAATACTATTACAATGGGAATAGGTTCATGTATACATTTTTTTCATTCATCTCGTATGTGATGGAAACAAAGCGTGGTTCCTGGTGTGTGGAGGCCCAATAAGAGGAGGAAAAACTTTATGAGCTTTGCTTTCGAAAGTAAAGAACTTTCTGTGAAAGCTACTATTCTTTAGGTGGCGCTCACTCGCTTGTCTATAGCACCAATTACATATTATGTCAAAAGAAAAACCAGGGACATCACATATTTTTGTGTGGGCATGAGACACCTGAACAATTTATTATCTGTGCCAAAACCTTAATGAGGTAAATCTTTTATGAAAATATCTCTCTGTGTCAAGAGATTTTGTTTTCGACCATATCCACTTACGTGTCGGAACCTCCTCACCCTACACTACCTTTTGCTACAAGAGTAAGCTCATGCAACCCAGCCTCGCATTTAAGTTTTCTGCGGATTAATCTATAAAACTACAATTGTTACTATAACATTTTCCTCAAAATATTCAAAGCTTCCAAGAAATTAGCATAAATGAATTTAGACCCAGCCTAGTACGATAACTCAGGAGCCAAGAAATAATAACGGTTTTTTAGAAAACAGTTCTACACAAGAACTTTTCACCTATGGGTCACTAACGTTTCAGAACCTGCTCGCCCTACAATACCTTTGTTTGCTACAAGAGTAGGTTCGTGCGACCCAGTCGTGCTTTTAGTTTTTTCTGTGGATTAAGCTATAAGCTACAATTTTTTACTTAAACGTTTTCTCCAAAAAATTCACAGTAGAAACTTGCAAGCAAATTCGGACCTGGTGATAGAATATGCGGCACAAGTAGACTATAACTAAGAAGCCTTGAAACAATAACGGTTTTTTGTAGAACAGTTCAATAAAAGCATTTTTTACTATTGAGGGGTTCCATGGGGAGAGTACGATAACTTTGTTACAATTGATAACGGATTTTTCTAGAAGGGACAAATTCAAGCATTTTTTACTATGGGAGGGAGGTCTAATCCCCCCCGTTTGGTCGGGAAGGGAAATTTAATTAAAAAAGTTCATTAAATTGCCCCTCCCTCCCAATCGGGGGGAGATCCAATTATAAAAAAAAATTGTATTTGACCCCTCTACAAAAATCCATTATCAATATTGTCGGCGCCAAAGTTAACTTACTCTTGCCAGTTCCATCCCCCCCCCCCCCGTTTTGGCGGTATGGGAAATTCGCACATATTTTCTTAGTTGTAAGCAATTAGGGAGAAGAAGAGGTAGAAGAAGAAAAATGATTTGAAAATCTCATTATAGACTGAAAAACCACCTTTTTATTCAAGTGGAATTTTCTATAAAAGTTTTCTTTTAAATTAAACAGCCTTCGCAAGGGTAGTTACCTTGTTGTGGTGCGAAGGCTTAAGTTTCAAAGATTCATCTGATCTGTGAATCTGGGGAAACCTGGATCTATAGTGATTTTGATGAGTAACGAAACAAGAACTTCCCATCCCTTAATCCAGGGTGTTACGTCACCGTGCCTATTGGATGGTTTGCAGCCAAGGGGTATACCGGCTGTATTCTAACGGTACCTCTTCGAAACCGGGTCAAATCGAAGAGTAGCCTGACCTTATCTGTGTACAGGGGGTGATACGCAGACGGACTTTTCCTTCCTCCATACTCGTGGGAACAAAATTAAACAACAAACAAAAAAACAAAACAAAAACAACAGGGGACGACGTGCAAGAATCGGGCACGAAGTTCTTAACGGAAGCCAATTTAATCAACGACAACATGACAGAAGAAGAAGAGAGCTTCCTTCTTGAATCTTCTTCAGCCCTTAAGGCTACTTCCGACGGCAGCATTGGAGAGAGTGTCATGGATCTAGGAAATGTATTCCTAGGTGACAATGACACTGTCTCCCTTGCTGGCTCTTAAGAGCTACAACAAGACGATTTGGGCTTTGGAAGGGGAAAAGTGGGAGAATCTCAGCGATAGGGACAATTTAGGCTTCAAGCTGCTCGTGCATACCTACGGAGTCGTGATCCTTCGGGCAACACTAATCCAATAATAGTCACAAGCAAAAGCGGAAATGTGGAGTCATCCGAGTCTGTGACAGGCTTAAGCCCGGCGGGACTATGGACGAACACACCCGAAGCCACATGAACCTAAATAAAGTTCAGGAATACTTAAAGGTGTTACCCCCACAAACTGATCAACCTGTTGTTAACCTGTTGGAGGTAGCACCCAACGTATATCCGAACTTAAAGAGTGTAATGGGTCCACCCAAATCTGTGACAGGTTTAGGCCCGTCGGGATGGAAAGTGGTACCAGTGCACTCGAAGCCAGCAACAACATCTGAGAGAAAGATGGGAGCACCTGGTTCTGTGAAAGGCTCAAGCCCGTCGGGATCATACAGGTACCCGTCTGCCTCTGCAACTGAAGGGAAAGAGTTAGGTAGTGTGGAGAAGTCGGGGGACTCATCAAAGTCTGTGGCAGGCATAAGCCCGTCGGGACCGGTAGTGGGTTCATCGGCTTGTCAGGCTAGTGTAGGCGGTGATAGGGAACTGAGAAACAAATCTGGGTCTTTGAAAGGCACAAGCCCGTCGGGACCTACGACGAGCTCATCAGGAAACTTGATCCCAAAAGTAGACACACGGGAAGACGGGGACGAGACTATAGGCAGTGTCTGTACAGTACTCTCCTTGCAGAGGGAAACCAAAGCAGAAGGTACAGTTCAGGCTGACATTCAAACAGCATAGCTGAAGAACGGCCCGAAGAGAATACGTAACGCCAGAAGAACGCTCCAACGCCTCAAGGGTATAGAAATCAGCTCCTTAACGGAAAGACAAAAAGTATCGTTAACTAAAGCTAGAGAAACCCTAGAGAATGTGCCGTCCTGCAGTAGGGAACCCACAAGGAAGCTTGTAGGGAGAGGGAATGGCAGAGCTCAACCCTCCCCTTTGGCATCAACAAATGCCGCCAGTGTAGTAACCACGGGACCAAAGCCAGTTGCGGTTTGTGTAAAAAGAGGAAGGCATGACCACACATGCCCTCCTCCACCCAAACAAAACAAAAAACCGAGAACTGTATCCAATGTGGTCAGAGACAGTCACCGGGTCGCAGTTGTCGACTTTGGTAATCCAGAACGGAGGCTGACAGATGACCAATGGAGATTAATTGAAGTCAGAATCCTGGATGGGGTGAATGACTCGTACAAAGTGGCTGGGCATATCCCGCACTTTGGGCAGCTTACATCTCTGAAAGGATTTAAAGTGATGGAGTGTGAGGACGCGGAAACCCTCAAATGGTTGAAGAAGTTCATCACTAACACGGAAGCACCATGGCCAAAAGCCAACCTGAGGGTCGTCTATTCCTTCCCGGCCCTTATCTGCCGAAAGAAAGAGTGCAACTCAACATCCAAAACCTGAACCCGGAACTTTTAAGTAAGGACTGGCAGGTGGAGGAAATGGGGCCGCACAACGATAAAGGCATGGAGATAGTGGTGAGGCTCAGTCGTAAATCAATGCCACTACTGCGCAAATGGGGCTAGCAAGATAAGACTATTTATGACAGTGTATAAGAAGAAAAGCGGGGAAACAACTAGCCGGCATAAAGATACGCCAAATTAACCTTCATCACAGCAAAGCCGCTAGCGCCAACCTAGTACATGCTATGACAAGCGGCAATATTGATCTAGCTCTGGTGCAAGAACCTTGGGTAGTTCGAGGTCAAATACGAGGGCTTAGATCGAAAGACCTGGTAACGTATACCTTTCCACAGAACAATGAATGTACAGCCAGGATAACCTATTTCTTTTATCCACCCATAGTAATATTGACCAGACCAGTGTAAAATGCGAACGAAAGAATGGCTATCTAATCGTCTTCGCATCAATTTACATGCCACATAGGACGGATGATCCCCCCAACGAAATGACGAAGGAGCTTGTCAAAAAAGCTCGATATGAAAGATGGGACCTTATCCTCGGATGTGATGCTAACTCGCATCATGTACAATAGGGTAGTACAAACACCAACCCACGAGGTGAATCAATTCTTGATTTTATTATAGAACATAACTTAGTTATAGAAAACATAGGCAACGAACCAACATTCGTTACTAGAAATAGAAGGGAAGTGCTAGACATTACCCTTATTAACAACTCTAACTCTTTTTCGTTAAGTGACTGGAAATTATCTACCGAACCTTCCTTTTCTGACCACAGAAGTATTGAATTTGAAATTGGAGATAATATAAAACAAAAAGAACCATATATAAATCCCAGGAAAACTAACTGGGATCGTTTTGTCACAAAAGTAGAGGAAAAACAAGACATATTTCAAGGCCTGAATTATGAATCACCTAAAGATATTGACAATACGGTTGAGACACTGAACCTGATTCTCAAAAGCGCATACGAAACATAATGCCCCGTAATAGCTCCAAGTACAAAAACATCACCCCATTGGTGGAATAAAGAGCTTCAACATCTAAGAAAAGAAGCAAGAAAACTCTTCAAAGCAGAAAGAAGAATGAAGAGTCCGATTGGGACCTCTACAAGGAAGGTCAAAGAAAGTTCAAAAATGCAACCCAAAGTGCAAAACGAACATCTTGGAGGACTTTCTGAAATGGCATTGAGGGATACACTGAATCAGCAAGATTGAGAACATCCCTCTCAAAGGAACCGGTATTCCCTGGCTATCTTATAGATAACAGTGGCAGATGGACTCAATCCTGCACAGAAACAATAGAACTCCTACTAAATACACACTTCCCTGGGTGTGTTAAGACGCAGTCCGAAGCGGGCACAGATACCAATCACGAAAATACCCACAATAATATAGTCCCGGAAAAAGTAATAAGTGAGAAGGGAATAGAGTAGGCCATTGACTCCTTCTCCTCATACAAATCACCAGGCATTGATGGTATTAATCCAGTAATGCTTCAAAAGGAAAAGCACCTGTTAATACCAGTGTTAAAAGAACTATTCATGCGATGCATTATGTACGCACATATACCCGCCACTTGGCGAGAAGTCATAGTTGTATTTATACCCAAAGCCGGTAAACCAACTAATACTACGCCAAAAGATTTCAGACCGATAAGCCTAACATCGTTTGTGCATAAGACATTCGAGAAACTACTCGATGTATTTATACGTAGCTTTCTTAATCCAGGAACCTTATCAAAGAAACAGCATGCGTACATGAAAGGAAAAAGTGTTGAAACTGCCCTTCATGCAGTAGTCAGTACTATAGACAAATCACTCGATCAAAAAGAATACACATTAGCAGCCTTTCTCGACATTGAAGACGCTTTCAACAATGTTGAGGCTAGTGCTATAGAAATAAATTTAATAAGCCTGAACATTGACAACAGTATTACTCAAATATTACTAAGCCTATCAAACAAAAGAAACGTAAACACCTCTCCGCTAACACAGAATTAAAAATGACTGCTTCAAGAGGTACACCCCAAGGCGGGGTCATTTCACCACTGCTGTGGATATTAGTTGTGAATGAGGTCTTAGTACTGCTTAATAATAATGGGATAAAAGTCATTGCCTACGCAGATGACCTAGTCATAACGGCCACATTCCTGGACACCATCAGTGATATCCTCCAAAGAGCTATCAACACACTGAACAAATGGGCCCGAACATACGGCTTAGGTATTAATCCCCAAAAAACAGAACTAGTTTTATTCACGAACAAACGAATAATTCCACAATTCCATCAGCCATCAATTGAAGGCACACCCCTCAAGTTATCCGAAAGCGCGAAATACCTCGGAATCATACTTGATAGGAAATTGAACTGGAAAATAAACGTCCAAGAAATAGTCAAAAAGGCATCCATCGCATTCTACTCATGTAGCAGAATTTTTGGGAAAAACTGGGGCCCAAAACCCAAGGTAATTCTATGGATGTACACTGCGATAGTGAGACCGATACTGACGTATGGTTGCTTAGTTTGGTGGAAAGCCGCTAATAAAGCTACAAACCTCAAGGCGTTGACTAACATCCAGAGACTTGCATGCATTGGATCAACCAGTGCCTTGCGCACGACACCTATGGCGGGCTTCGAAACCATACTTAACCTTCTGCCACTTGACCTTTATATACAGGAAACTGCAGCAGAAAATGCTCTCAGGATTAGCCAATCGAGTCTATGGGGATCCAGTTTAACTGAACACTCTGAAATTTTGAACATCCACACATAGTTCCCTTTATAGATTTTGAAAGGCCATTCCAATGTTTGTTCCCAAGTAGAGAGGAGTGGATTAATAATGAAGTTTTACAACCTACAACCAAATCCATCTTTACAGACGGCTCAAAAATGGATATAGGTACTGGGGCTGGCTTCTTCTCAGAAGCTCTGAATATAGAAGGCTCGATCAGGCTACCCAATAACAGCAGTGTATTCCAAGCAGAGGTTCTAGCAGTAATGAAAGCTGCCAGAGTGGCATCAATGATGGCACTACCCCGACAGGATATTACCATTCTCATCTATAGCCAGGCAGCGATTAAAGCAATTTCCGCTGTGAAAAACTACCGCGAAGAGCTTAAAGTTCTTGCCACACAGCATAATAAAACACTCTGCTGGGTTCCCGGTCACGCGGGTATCATGGGAAATGAAAATGCCGATGAATTGGCAAGAAAAGGCTCAGCACTTAGCCTAGAACTCTCAGAAAAGAGCGTAAAACCTCCGTTATGCGACCTTCAAACTTAAGATAATGTGTGAAATCCTGGCAAAAGACAAATCCCGATAGCTAGAAAACTGTGGCCGTAGTATGATAAAAATAGAACGAATGCAATCATTCAAAAAGACAGGAAGTCAGTATCGACGTCTATAGGTGTTTTAACTGGCCATAACATGCTAACATGCTAAGAAACTACGTCGAACTGAAAACGATCTGTGTAGAGGTTGCAGTGACGAGGAAGAACATGAGGATATAACCCACTACCTCTGTCACTGCCCCAGTCTCTGCCATCTAAGAAATAAAACTCTGGGGAAATACTTCTTCGAAGGCTTCAAAGAAACGGATGGTTGGACCCCCAGGGATGATACTAAGGAACTAAATATGGACTACGAGTATGGTAAGATGAGGAATTGGTAAACCCTCAAATGGGCATCACAATGGGTCTCCATTGACCTAAGTGAGCTGGGGTTGAACTATTGGCTCTCCTACAGCAACCCGAAAACCTAACCTAACCTAAACAGTAAATATAAAAACTCTTAAAATAAGAGTTTATTCGTAAGAACTCTTAAAAGGCCCCACATACAATCGGATATGTTGGGCGAGCATCTTCAAAATTGTAGTTGACCAGCATGTTGGAACGTGTGCTGGTGCTGCAAACATAATTGGCGGTTGGCGTGCTTTGCTCGTGGAAAGCCCGGCATAAAGGGTGCTCCAAACCAACGCGACAGCAACAGCAGCTTCAGCAGGAATCGCGACATAGGAAACGCAAGTATGCCCACACCAACGCGACAGCAACAGTGCGACAGTTCCATACAATATAATTTTTTTTTTCGACTCAATTTCAATTAAGCACATATTGTTTATTTTTCCTAAATAGTTAATTTTTAGACTCTTTTTAACTAATTACAAAAAGATCTCCTCACCGCGACAGTGACAAAACCGCTGTCGACCGCGATTTTAAAAAACGCTGTAGGTATGCCGCCGTCGCGGTGACAATGTCGCGTTGGTGTGGGCACTCTCATATGCCTCTGTGTAATTAAAATTTGATTCCAAAAAATTTCCCTTGTAGCTGTCTCGGTGTCGCGTTCGTTTGGGGCTGCCTTTACCCTCTAACACAAGTCAAATAGCGAGCATTTTGCTGCGTGTGTGAAAAATGTCAAGAATGGGAGTAATGAAAGAATAAAAAAGATATCTTTTGCGATTTGATTGCAGCAACGTTTGTTTTTTGAATGATATTGGCCATGTGGTTGAAAAGTGGAATGGAGAGTCGAGAGCATGTTTGGCTTACGGTTGGGATCGTAGTTAGCTAACCATATTTAATCGTGTAAGTGGGTTTTTACGAAATTGCATGGTGCTCGAGCAGGGCCCTATTTCATAAACATTGACAGGTGACATTTCTACAAATTTGTCGCACCTGTCTGACAAATGTTGGTTTCATAAAATATTGACAAGTAACACAATTGTCAGTTAAGTACAACGACAAATTTGTCATGACAATTTCTTACATTGTCAAGTTTTGAAAAATTTGTCATGACAGTTTTGTAATTTTCAGATTACAACAAATTTGTCATAACGTACACAATGGGGCATACTCATATTCGATGTTTAAGTTGTATTTAAGAAAAACTGGAGTTTATCCTATTTAAAGTACATTGTAAGAATTAAAAGAAAAACTTCTTATACTCATACAATTTTGTTTTGGTTAAACAACGAACGTTTTCGAGAAATTACTTCTCATATTCAGGTTTTAACATATATAAAAAATTATATTTTTATAATTACACAAAAATCAAAACTTGATACGATAAAATTAGCAAATATTTTTGTAAATCTAGCTTGAAAGTATTTTTTTATATTTATTGACTTAAGACAATTTCTGTCAGTAAACAAAAGCGCTTAAGTGATATTTTGTTTATATTATTATATTATTGTACGATACATATTATCTGTACGATTTATGAAAATTTCTTCGTAAGAATTCAATAGTTTTGGGTTATTTATTTGTTTTCTTCTTCCTTGTAAGCATTTAGTAGTTTTGGGTTATTTATTTGGTTTAACAAACGAAAGCCTGCCAGATGATGATTATTATTTAACATATGATCAGCTATATATGTTTCGGTCAAAATTTTAAAATTAATTAATTTATAGTGTTTTGACCATCTTGTTTCGACTGTTCTTCGTGTTTGGCCAATATAAACCAAAACTTATTTATCACGAATCTTAAATTACATAATTTTAACACAGTTTATGGAAAACTCGAGTTTGAAAACAACTATGAATATGTTGCATTGTATAAGCTGCATCTATCTATTTTATGTTAACGATTATATATAATATTAAGGTAGGTACAAATGGTGTCTACAAATTTTAACTCATTTTAAGTTGGTGCCTCAATTCTTATCAGGAAACCATCTACAATTAAAACAATACCAGCAAAATTCGCGAAATGCATGAATTGCTGTGGTATCGACAAAATAATTTCGGCTGGCCAGCGATTATCTTCTCACAAATTGCATCAAATTGCAAAAAACTTATGACGCACCGTTGAAATTTGAATAGAACTTTTTGAAACGCTCTGTCCTTCGCCAACAACATGATACTGAGCTCCATATTCAAGTCAGTTTAATGCACAAAGAAGCTGTGTTTTAGCATCAAGAGAATGATTTTTTTTGTTGAATGCTGCAGGTGTCCACCGATTTTTAATATACCGTTGTTACTTTACCGATGCGAAATTTTTCTTTAAATTGAAATCACTTAATGCATTTAAATCATTATTTAGACATTCTTGAAATTGTCTCAAGCGTTATTCACAAAATTCTATTTCCGATTCTTCATCACTTTCATTTGAAGACTATTTGTCACTTCATCTTCAATATTTGACAGAAACTAAATTGCCTGTCGCAATTGTCAATTACATATTGACAAAATTGTTAATTGTACATTATTTTCCGTCCCGTAAAATAATTGTCACTACAAGTTTGTTACAATTCATTGTCATGACAACTTTTTTATGATCCAGAATCTTGACATATTTCACGAATTTTCCGACAATTCTACAAAACTATATAATTCTTTATGGGACAGGAATTCGACAATTGTCAAGTTATCACTTGACAAAGTGTAACCTGTCGCGTTTGTTAATGTTTATGAAACAGGGCTCAGTACAATAAATAAATAAATGCAAAGCTTAAGTGTAAAAAAAAACAGTTTAATCGGTATTTAAATCATTAATCGTGCTTGATTTAAAAAAAAAAAGAAAAAAGACTTAATCTTTCATGGAGTGAAATCAAGATGTCCAAAGACATCACCACCAAAGCGCTAGGGCTCTTTATTATTAAAACCGACCATCAAACCAAATGCACCAAAATAATAAACAGAATAATTTTGAGTGTAAAAATTTTTATTGCTTTTTTTCAATTTGCAAATTTTATTGCTATTTCCAAATCAATTAATAACTGCACCAACTCTCAATCCTTGTCATTTTTCAATCAAAATTCTATATTGTGGTGAATAAAACGAAACAAAACAACTCAATGAAATAAAATTTAATTTTATTGATAGAAAGGTACTAGAACTTATCTAGATTATCTAAACTAATATTTTACAAAACACAATTATTACAAATTTGGTTTCTTTCTTATCGCTGTCTTTCTTTCTTATATCTGTCGCCAATCAAAACTTCACTTGGCTAACGAAATTGTTTGTGTTCTAAATAAGCTTTCGCTTTATTCAATTAAACATCCGTTCGATAATTTTAATTATAAATTAATTTAAACCGACCGCTTCGCTTTCGCGAAAATAAAAATTTGCTAACATTTTTGTAAATCGAGTTGACGTAACAGTTCCTTCAATGCTCTCATCTTTCGTAGAGTTTTCACTTTTCGTTAAGTGTCACTTGTTACTTGTCATCAAGTGTGGGTCGTATTCGAGGTCGCAATTAAAACACCGAAGGTAAACATGGTGGTCCTTGTACCACCTCAAAAGTTTTAATATAAAATAGAAAAAAGTAAGAAAATGTAACTCAGTTACAAAGTTTAATCAAGTGCCTTGCCCACCAGCAATCGGGCTGTCTTAGGCGGCAGTTTAACTTTTTAGATGTTTTATACTAAAGATTGGCTCATCCAACAAGAGCAACTAAAGGCTTAACCATAATAGTCTGCGTACGGGATCGTACGAAAATACCCGAATACAAGCAAATTATATAGTGCGCCCATAATGTAGGATTGCTCAGGTTTGTTCGTTTTTTGTTCACTTTCGCCTCCGTACATAAAGAGCGCTCCATAGCTCAGTTTACGTATGTAAATTTGACAGCCAGTCAAATACATGTGAGTTTTGCTTGCGTTTGCATCTGACCATTATGGTCGACTCCATGAACTGACGGCACTTAAGGAAACTTGACGTAGAATTATGACATTTGCTTTCGACTATTTAAAGTTGGGCCTCAAGGCCGTGTGCGAACAGCGTTAAAATTTTATCCTCTGGCTAATTTTTGAAGTTTGAGTTGAGGTGAATAAATGTTTAGCTTTTTGGTGTGCGAACTAGATTAAATGGGATTTTTTAATACATGCTTTTTTTAAATTTCCCCACAAGAATTAAGAAATTTCCCTTTCTTATTACTTTGCTACGGAGAAATGAATAGGTAAGATTGTTTTGTCAATTAATAAAAAAAAGTCTGCAACTCAAACAATCCGCGCGTGTTTAAATTTTTGATTTGTTGTATAGGATGTTTGGCTGATGTAAAAATACAATTTCCACAACCACAACCTCTCCGCCCCTTCGCTATTAGGAAAAACCTGCAAAAAATCGTCACTTTTTTGCTTATTTCGACTATAATTTCTTTCTTTTACATTTTATCAAAAAAAACTAATAAAAACTTAAAGAAAACAAAATTTTCTACAAGTGTGAAATAGAAAATTTATTTGTATGATCTATGATTCATCCAAAATCCAAATGAAGTGACTCTATTTATTTTGCGTTAAGTAATTAGTTTTTTTTCGATAAAATGTACCAAAAGAAGTTATAGACGGAATTAGCCGATTTTGTACAGTTTTTTTCCCGATAGCAAAGGGGGCTGAGGGGTGTGGTGTGGAAATTGTTTTTTTTATCACCAAACATCCTATGCAACATATCAATAATTTAGAACTACCCGACTTTTTGAAGATTTGCAATTTCATAATTGTGGCTATTCTAAATTGTGTTTTAATAAATAAATATAATACAACTACTCTGCAAAAAATAAAAAATAATGGGAAGTTTAAACACGGTATAGAACACTGGTTTGGCAGCTGAACTTGAAGGCGCTTTCAACAATGTTGAGGCTAGTGCTATAGAAAGAAACTTAATAAGCATGAACATTGACAACAGTATTACTCAAATATTACTAAGCCTATCAAACAAAAGAAACGTAAACACCTCTCCGCTAACACAGAATCAAAAATGACTGCCTCAAGAGGTACACCCCAAGGCGGGGTCATTTCACCACTGCTGTGGATATTAGTTGTGAATGAGGTCTTAGTACTGCTTAATAATAATGGGATAAAAGTCATTGCCTACGCAGATGACCTAGTCATAACGGCCACATTCCTAGACACCATCAGTGATATCCTCCAAAGAGCTATCAACACACTGAACAAATGGGCCCGAAAATACGGCTTAGGTATTAATCCCCAAAAAACAGAACTAGTTTTATTCACGAACAAACGAATAATTCCACAATTCCATCAGCCATCAATTGAAGGCTCACCCCTCAAATTATCCGAAAGCGCAAAATACCTCGGAATCATACTTGATAAGAAATTGAACTGGAAAGTGAACGTCCAAGAAAGAGTCAAAAAGGCATCCATCGCATTCTATTCATGTAGCAGAATTTTTGGGAAAAACTGGGGCCAAAAACCCAAGGTAATTCTATGGATGTACACTGCGATAGTGAGACCGATACTGACGTATGGATGCTGTTTGGTGGAAAGCCGCTTATAAAGCTACAAACCTTAAGGCGTTGACTAACATCCAGAGACTTGCATGCATTGGATCAACCAGTGCCTTGCGCACGACACCTATGGCGGGCTTCGAAACCATATTTAACCTTCTGCCACTTGACCTTTATATACAGGAAACTGCAGCAAAAAATGCTCTCAAGATTAGCCAATCGAGTCTATGGGGATCCAGTTTAACTGGACACTCTGAAATTTTGAACATCCACACATAGTTCCCTTTACAGATTTTGAAAGGCCATTCCAATGTTTGTTCCCAAGTAGAGAGGAGTGGATTAATAATGAAGTTTTACAACCTACAACCAAATCCATCTTTACAGACGGCTCAAAAATGGATATAGGTACTGGGGCTGGCTTCTTCTCAGAAGCTCTGAATATAAAAGGCTCGATCAGGCTACCCAATAACAGCAGTTTATTCCAAGCAGAGGTTCTACCAGTAACGAAAGCTGCCAGAGTGGCATCAATGATGGCACTACCCCGACAGGATATTACCATTCTCATCTATAGCCAGGCAGCGATAAAAGCAATTTCCGCTGTTAAAAGCTAGAGGTTGCAGTGACGAGGAAGAACATGAGGATATAACCCACTACCTCTGTCACTGCCCCAGTCTCTGCCATCTAAGAAATAAAACTCTGGGGAAATACTTCTTCGAAGGCTTCAAAGAGACGGATGGTTGGACCCCCAGGAATGATACTAAGGAACTAAATATGGACTACGAGTAAGGTAAGATGAGGAATTGGTAAACCCTCAAATGGGCATCACAATGGGTCTCCATTGACCTAAGTGAGCTGGGGTTGAACTATTGGCTCTCCTACAGCAACCCGAAAACCTAACCTAACCTAAACAGTAAATATAAAAACTCTTAAAATAAGAGTTTATTCGTAAGAACTCTTAAAAGGCCCCACATACAATCGGATATGTTGGGCGAGCATCTTCAAAATTGTAGTTGACCAGCATGTTGGAACGTGTGCTGGTGCTGCAAACATAATTGGCGGTTGGCGTGCTTTGCTCGTGGAAAGCCCGGCATAAAGGGTGCTCCAAACCAACGCGACAGCAACAGCAGCTTCAGCAGGAACCGCGACATAGGAAACGCAAGTATGCCCACACCAACGCGACAGCAACAGTGCGACAGTTCCATACAATATAATTTTTTTTTTCGACTCAATTTCAATTAAGCACATATTGTTTATTTTTCCTAAATAGTTAATTTTTAGACTCTTTTTAACTAATTACAAAAAGATCTCCTCACCGCGACAGTGACAAAACCGCTGTCGACCGCGATTTTAAAAAACGCTGTAGGTATGCCGCCGTCGCGGTGACAATGTCGCGTTGGTGTGGGCACTCTCATATGCCTCTGTGTAATTAAAATTTGATTCCAAAAAATTTCCCTTGTAGCTGTCTCGGTGTCGCGTTCGTTTGGGGCTGCCTTTACCCTCTAACACAAGTCAAATAGCGAGCATTTTGCTGCGTGTGTGAAAAATGTCAAGAATGGGAGTAATGAAAGAATAAAAAAGATATCTTTTGCGATTTGATTGCAGCAACGTTTGTTTTTTGAATGATATTGGCCATGTGGTTGGAAAGTGGAATGGAGAGTCGACAGCATGTTTGGCTTACGGTTGGGATCGTAGTTAGCTAACCATATTTAATCGTGTAAGTGGGTTTTTACGAAATTGCATGGTGCTCGAGCAGGGCCCTATTTCATAAACATTGACAGGTGACATTTCTACAAATTTGTCGCACTTGTCTGACAAATGTTGGTTTCATAAAATATTGACAAGTAATACAATTGTCAGTTAAGTACAATGACAAATTTGTCATGACAATTTCCTACATTGTCAAGTTTTGAAAAATTTGTCATGACAGTTTTGTAATTTTCAGATTACAACAAATTTGTCATTGTCATATTTTGACAAATTTGTCATAACGTACACGATGGGGCATACTCATATTCGATGTTTAAGTTGTATTTAAGAAAAACTGGAGTTTATCCTATTTAAAGTACATTGTAAGAATTAAAAGAAAAACTTCTTATACTCATACAATTTTGTTTTGGTTAAACAACGAACGTTTTCGAGAAATTACTTCTCATATTCAGGTTTTAACATATATAAAAAATTATATTTTTATAATTACACAAAAATCAAAAATTGATACGATAAAATTAGCAAATATTTTTGTAAATCTAGCTTGAAAGTATTTTTTTTGTATTTATTGACTTAAGACAGTTTCTGTCAGTAAACAAAAGCGCTTAAGTGATATTTTGTTTTTATTATTATATTATTGTACGATACATTTTATTTGTACGATTTATGAAAATTTCTTCGTAAGAATTCAATAGTTTTGGGTTATTTATTTGTTTTCTTCTTCCTTGTAAGCATTTAGAAGTTTTGGGTCATTTATTTGGTTTAACAAACGAAAGCCTGCCAGATGATGATTGTTATTTAACATATGATCAGCTATATATGTTTCGGTCAAAATTTTAAAATTAATTAATTTATAATGTTTTGACCATCTTGTTTTGACTGTTCTTCGTGTTTGGCCAATATAAACCAAAACTTATTTATTACGAATCTTAAATTACATAATTTTAACACAGTTTATGGAAAACTCGAGTTTAAAAACAACTATGAATATGTTCCATTGTATAAGCTGCATCTATCTTTTTTATGTTAACGATTATATATAATATTAAGGAAGGTACAAATGGTGTCTACAAATTTAAACTCATTTTAAGTTGGTGCCTCAATTCTTATCAGGAAACCATCTACAATTAAAACAACACCAGCAAAATTCGCGAAATGCATGAATTGCTGTGGTATCGACAAAATAATTTCGGCTGGCCAGCGAACTTCTTCTCACAAATTGCATCAAATTGCAAAAAACTTCTGACGCACCGTTGAAATTTGAAAAGAACTTTTTGAAACGCTCTGTCCATCGCCAACAACATGATACTGAGCTCCATATTCAAGTCAGTTTAATACACAAAGAAGCTGTGTTTTAGCATCAAGAGAATGATTTTTTTTGTTGAATGCTGTAGGTGTCCACCGATTTTTAATATACCGTTGTTACTTTACCGATGCGAAATTTTTCTTTAAATTGAAATCACTTAATGCATTTAAATCATTATTTAATCTTTCTTGAAATTGTCTCGAGCGTTATTCACAAAATTCTATTTCCGATTCTTCATCACTTTCATTTGAAGACTATTTGTCACTTCATCTTCAATATTTGACAGAAACTAAATTGCCTGTCGCAATTGTCAATTACATACTGACAAAATTGTTAATTGTACATTATTTTCATTATTAAAATAATTGTCACTACAAGTTTGTTACAATTCATTGTCATGACAACTTTTTTATGATCCAGAATCTTGACATATTTCACGAATTTTCCGACAATTCTACAAAACTATATAATTCTTTATGGGACAGGAATTCGACAATTGTCAAGTTATCACTTGACAAAGTGTAACCTGTCGCGCCTGTTAATGTTTATGAAACAGGGCTCAGTACAATAAATAAATAAATGCAAAGCTTAAGTGTAAAAAAAAAAACAGTTTAATTGGTATTTAAATCATTAATCGTGCTTGATTTAAAAAAAAAAAAAAAGAAAAAAGACTTAATCTTTCATGGGGTGAAATCAAGATGTCCAAAGACATCACCACCGAAGCGCTAGGGCTCTTTATTATTAAAACCGACCATCAAACCAAATGCACCAAAATAATACACAGAATAATTTTGAGTGTAAAAATTTTTATTGCTTTTTATCAATTTGCAAATTTTATTGCTATTTCCAAATCAATTAATAACTGCACCAACTCTCAATCCTTGTCATTTCTCAATCAAAATTCTATATTGTGGTGAATAAAACCAAACAAAACAACTCGATGAAATAAAATTTAATTTTATTGATAGAAAGGTACTAGAACTTATCTAGATTATTTAAACTAATATTTTACAAAACACAAACAATTATTACAAATTTGGTTTCTTTCTTATCGCTGAATCTGTCGCCAATCAAAACTTCACTTGGCTAACGAAATTGTTTGTGTACTAAATAAGTTTTCGCTTTATTCAATTAAACATCCGTTCAATGATTTTAATTATAAATTAATTTAAACCGACCGCTTCGCTTTCGCGAAAATAAAAATTTGCTAACATTTTTGTAAATCGAGTTGACGTAACAGTTCCTTCAATGCTCTCATCTTCCGTAGAGTTTTCACTTTTCGTTAAGTGTCACTTGTTACTTGTCATCAAGTGTGGGTCGTATTCGAGGTCACAATTAAAACACCGAAGGTAAACATGGTGGTCCTTGTACCACCTCAAAAATTTTTATATAAAATAGAAAAAAGTAAGAAAATGTAACTCAGTTACAAAGTTTAATCAAGTGCCTTGCCCACCAGCAATCGGGCTGTCTTAGGCGGCAGTTTAACATTTTAGATGTTTTATACTAAAGATTGGCTCATCCAACAAGAGCAACTAAAGGCTTAACCATAATAGTCTGCGTACGGGATCGTACGAAAATACCCGAATACAAGCAAATTATATAGTGCGCCCATAATGTAGGATTGCTCAGGTTTGTTCGTTTTTTGTTCACTTTCGCCTCCGTACATAAAGAGCGCTCCATAGCTCAGTTTACGTATGTAAATTTGACAGCCAGTCAAATACATGTGAGTTTTGCTTGCGTTTGCATCTGACCATTATGGTCGACTCCATGAACTGACGGCACTTAAGGAAACT
The DNA here is from genome assembly GCA_951217065.1 of Baccha elongata. NCBI lineage: Eukaryota > Metazoa > Arthropoda > Insecta > Diptera > Syrphidae > Baccha > Baccha elongata. The sequence goes on along the minus strand of CATNUY010000214.1, from coordinate 538,195 downwards.
TGACGTAGAATTATGACATTTGCTTTCGACTATTTAAAGTTGGGCCTTAAGGCCGTGTGCGAACAGCGTTAAAATTTTATATTCTGGCTAATTTTTGAAGTTTGAGTTGAGGTGAATAAATGTTTAGCTTTTTGGTGTGCGAACTAGATTAAATGGGATTTTTTAATACATGCTTTTTTTAAATTTCCCCACAAGAATTAAGAAATTTCCCTTTCTTATTACTTTGCTACGGAGAAATGAATAGGTAAGATTGTTTTGTCAATTTATAAAAAAAAGTCTGCAACTCAAACAATCCGCCCGTGTTTAAATTTTTGATTTGTTGTATAGGATGTTTGGCTGACGTAAAAATACAATTTCCACAACCACAACCTCTCCGCCCCTTCGCTATTAGGAAAAACCTGCAAAAAATCGTCACTTTTTTGCTTATTTCGACTATAGATAGATAGATAGATCTTTATTTTCTTATTAACAATTACATTTGGTAAGCTACCGCACAGTTTACATACAGAGATTTGATATACTACATTATGATATCTTTCTACTGAATAAGTATATTAATTTATTTTGAAATTTAATAAGGCAAGGATATTAATTTTGAAGGAAAATACAAACAAAACCTTCATTGCAAATTGAAAAGGGCAGGTACATTTTGACTCGGATAAAATTTAAACTTCAAAACTATAGTTATGAAGCAGGTTAGTAAAAATGAAGTTAGTATGAATAATAATAAATAGATAGGTTTATTTTAGTCTATTAGTAGTTGTTTAGTAAATAAATAAATCAATAAATAAATAATTTGAATAAATAAATAAATAAATTAATATGATAATAAAAAAAAATAAATAGATGGATACAAACATTTATAAATAAATAAATAAATAAATAAATATATAAACAAATAAATAAATAAATAAATAAATAAATAGATAAATAACTAAATAAATAAATAAGTAAACAACTTAATAAATAAATAAATTAATGAATAAATAAGTTTATAAATTAATAAATAAATAAGTAAATAAATAAATAAATAAATAGATAAATAAATAAATAAATAAATAAATGAATAAATAAATAAATAAATAAAGAAATAAAGAATTAAATATATAAATAGGCACAGTGTGAACTTGAATAAATTGACCATAAAACAAAGCAAAATAATTTAATAGAAAAACAAATAAATAAGTAGTATAAAACATATCAATGACAACATGAATAAATTAAAAGTTAAACAAATAATTAATAGATATATGACTAAATAAAGAATAATATATTGAACAGAAAAACAAAATTATTACAAATTACTTCAAAAAAATGGTTAAGGAATCAATTGATTAATGAGTGGATTATCAGAGGTCTCCCAATTCAGCAAAAAATTGCTATTTAGTTTATTTATTCTAAACGAAATCATTTCAACATTTGCTTTCTCGTGTAAATCTAAGGTGGAATGGTATCGTGGAAGGTTAAGCATCATTTTGAGTAGCTTGTTCTGCGATACTTTTTGAATAATCATTTTGTTATCTTTAATAAGGCACGACTTTCTATTTATAAAAGGATATAATATATTTATAGCAATGCTTACTTTTTGCACAGTTTTGGCAATATGCTCCCTAAAAGTTAGTTTTTGATCTAAATAAATACCAAGATATTTAACACTTGAGTCCCATTTGACGTTCACACCATTAACGTTAAGCTGATTGTTTGGAAGATAAAAAGACTTTCTTTTTCTACTAAAAAATTTAGAACTACCCGACCTTTTGAAGATTTGCAATTTCATAATTGTGGCTATTCTAAATTGTATTTTGTTAAATAAATATAATAGAACTACTCTGCAAAAAATAAAAAAATAATGGGAAGTTTAAACACGGTATAGAACACTGGTTTGGCAGCTGAACTTAAAAAAAAAAAAAAAAAAAAAATCACAATAAATAGAAATATAAAAAATGTATTATCGAAATTTAAGTAATCGTTCGTTCATAACACAGTTAAATTGAGCCGAATTCACAAAAATACAAGGGGGATATTTGACGTCACCATAAAAACAAACGAAAATAAATACAAATGAAATGAATCCAACAAAACACACGTCACACTGTTTTTTGGCAGCTGAACTTCCAAAAGAAAAACAAAAAATCTGTTTCACAGAATAGAATAGTAAAAGATCGTTTAATTATTATTAATTCGTTAAATATTAGAGTTATACTATAAAACACATTTCACCAAAACCCAAACGAAAAATTCGATAATAGTCGAACAAACAGAAATAAATGCAAATGAAAGCAATGCAATAATCAAAACCAACACATTACGCCGACTGTCTCTCTCACTCCTTCATAAGCATAGAAAATTATCCACTGGCTAAAATTTTAGCCTGCTCCAGAGCAGGTTGTTGCTGACGCATTGTTGCGTCAGCAACAACTCAGCAACTTTGTTACCAACAAAAAAGGAACATTGTAAATGAGCATACGTGCATCATCAAGTGATGTAATTTGGAGAAGCATCTCTCCAAATTACAGTGATAGCGGTAGCCGATAACAGTAAAAACGGCATGTTACATGACTGTTAATAGAAACCACATAGTGGAAGAAGAACGGATCATTCAACCCATCATAATCAGTAAAACCCACTTAAAGGCGATCCTCAAAATCAGTGACGCAAATGAGATTTTAATTCGTTTTACGAATAAGAAAACAAAGTTCTTAACAAAAAAAAATTCAAGTTATATTGCTATAGTCAAACATTTTATTTAATGATACTATTCTATATTTTATTAATTGTGTTACCGTACATTGCATAATAAATTACAGTCTTCCTCAAAGGCTCAAGTGAGGTATATAATGAAAAATAAAAACCAACTAGCTCTCTATATATAGTACCAAAACAAATATTTTTTATCTTTCTTCTCCTTCTAACTAGTGTCGTGCAACTTCTGTTGCATTTAAAAGGCAATGTGCCTTACAGACAGATAGTTAAAAATAATATTAAAAAAAAAACAAAAAAAATTATTAGGTATTTATGTCTAAAAACTAAAATAGTATCTGGTCGAGATAGGAAAAGTTCGTTTTCTCGTTCTTTCACACTATATTCTTGTATTAATAGCTCGTTTCAAATCATTTGGCCAATGGTCCGATGCGCAGAGAGAGGATTCAAGACTACACAAATGGTGAGCAAGTGATTTTTTAAGTTTATTGCTTAAATTTTACAACACCTAACTGAACTTTGTTTTTCTTTTAAATTGAAGTTTTATTATTTGTATTATGGTGTTCACAGATTAAGATGGATTCTTATTAAAAAATAATCATTTTCGCAACTCAATTTGTTAAATAAAGATATAAAGCTGCCTGTGAACGAGGGCCTAATTAGATTTCGAGGGTTGAGAGCAATTCATTTTTTTCATGTCTTATGGTATTATATGTAGCTTGCGGGTTTAAGCCTCGTTTCGGCATTTGTCCAGTCAATTCACATGATTAATTAATAACATTATTATTCAAGGCAATTAACTTTACTTACACAATTCGGTAATAGCAATTTTTTTCTCTTCCAAAATGTAGCTTTAAATACTCGGTATACAAACATTAATAAGTCTTTTCGAAGACTTGTTAAATGTTGTGTTAACCTTGCACTTTTTTGCAGAAAGTACGTCTTTTTTTTTGGTACATTCACCATCTTTGCGAGTTTAAGATGTCAAAGAACGAAAAAGAAACGTCATGTTTAATATCTCGCAGGAAATAATAAATAAATAAGAAACAATTATATCTAAGAGAAGCAGCAATTAATCAAAAGAAATTGATTTTATATGGGAATAGTCGAAACTGATAAATAATTTACAACTGGATTTAAGTTTTAACCGACTGAATGATAGTTATGGCTGTACGTGAAACCACAAAAAAAAAACAACTTTAGAGATTTGTTTTGATTAGGAGGTGAACATACTAAAAGTCCCTGGTCCTATAGGGCGGCAGTAAATAAGTTCAGGTGGCTTTAAAAGTCACTTTCTTCATTTTTTTCGAAACTCAAAAACGTTTAAAAAAAACTGTTGAGAAAATATGGTAAGACATTAAATAATTACATTCGATTTGAAGAAAAGAGGTTACCCTACGACCAAGAACTAGTAGTCTAACTAGTCCAACAAAAACTCTTGAGTTATTTGTTCTGCTGTTGACTCTTTTTCGTTGATTGGGCTCGTTCGATAGATTTAACATAATTTTAATGAAAGTGATAACGACAAAGTGACTACATATAAGTGACACACATACTAACATCTATTGTGCATAGCAGTTATGTCCCACTTGGAGTACAAGTCAATAGTTTAGTGAAAAAAGTGGCATAATATGTGAAGATACGCTTTTTGGTGGGGCCACCGATGCACAGTGGGACAAACAAAAAAAAATGTTCGCACTTAAGCGCAATAAAGCAAATCTGAAATATTTATACACAAGTTAAAGATACAAATAATAACTTAAGAAAAAAACAAAGTTAAACAACATATATTTAATTAAATCACTTATAGCTCAGCATGTGCAGTGCACCCATTCAAAAAATACTTAAATCCATACACATAATTATGAATCTACAGTATGTTATTTTTAGTTTTATTTTGAATAAAGTTAAGAAAAATCTTACCAAATGGTGCCAAATTTTTTTTTTTAATTTATGCATATAATGTATGTTTTGTTACTATATAAAAATCAGATTTAGACAAAGTATTGGTAAAAAATATTATATCTAAAAATTAAATTGTAAAACATAGGTATTGCGTTTTTTCTGCCAATATTAGTTATGTATCTAATACATATTGATATATACATATGTGCATATATATAAATTTAAATATATATACATATTGAATGCGTATACATCGATTGCAAAATTCTTGTTTTAGTAAAAATTTTACTATCGATGGACAGATTCCATTGGATGTAATAGGAAACAACATTTTGCCATTTGATTCTTTAGTAAGCGCACGTTTCCTTGTTTTGATTATTATTATTTTGTTTAATGTCAGTTAGGTACATACAAACTAGAGAAGCATAGATCTTTCGTAAGCTCCTATAGAAGTTGATACAAATTATTCATATCGCAAAGATACGTGAAATAATATTGTATTAACACACAATGGATAATTAAAAATAAATCATAAGTACATGTAATAAAAATAAATCGTGGTAATAATCAAATTATGTGTTAAGAAAATTAAAATTAATAAAAAAGACAATGTTCCATTTTGAGTCAAAATAATAATACAAAGTAAAAATGCTTATTTAAATTTTCAGTTCAAAAAAAAATATAAATTACGCCTGCATAGTTTTTTTTAAGAGATAAAACGAAAAGCATAAAACATACAGATAATTTTTTAAATTTTTATTCTATTTTTCCAAAACGAAAAATAAAGAATTTTGAAGAATTAAGTCATTAGACAAAGCAGACGAGTTTTAATTTTAAAAATCCTCAAGTAGCCAAATTTGCATGCAAAGTTGCATCTCAACTGCTGTCAACATCAAAAAAAAAAATCACAACTGTCCTTAATTTAACCTCGCGTCGTCGTTCCTGACTGCATATGGACCTAGGACCGTCCCTTCTAAAGCAGATTTTAAATTATGCAGCAGTGTGTCAGAACCACGAATAAACTATCAATATGACAATTATAGTCGTCAAGCGTTTGCTGTAGATTTGTGCTGCCTAGTACGCAGGTAAAGCGAAACGAAATTTTTTGTCTCTTACGGTAACAGCCAAAGCACTACAGGCTGGTTTTCGACCATATATTATATTCCTTCTATTCCTTTTCTTTTTTTTCGTTGCGGCAGCAAGATTCTGGTGAAATAAGGGGCACTTATGGCTATATGATCAATTATATATTTGTACTCAACTAGCGTCATGCAGAAGCATTAACTTCAGGTTATAAACATAATTAAATAATGAGAGGGACAAGCGTTCCCAGAGTATTGAGAGTTTTGAATACGTTGACGGACGGCTTACGTCTCAGGTACCTGATATATGTACATCGAGCCAGCGGATGAGCTGTTAAAATTTAATGCCCGTACTATTATAACGGCAACGAGTACGACGCTATCGTATATATTATTAGAGAACGGAACGGTCTTTCGAGATTAGTGGAGAAGAAATCAAGTTTTTGAAATTATTATTTCTTCACTTTTCTCATGAATTGATTGATAGATATTGTTGGTTCGCTTTTTAACTTGAGTGAGCATACCTTATATTTGTTCATCGTGTTACTCTCAAACGCCCTTTACATGGTCAGCCAACGGGGGTCATTCATCTACACATATAATCAGTCATCAGGCAAAATCAAAAGGGTTTTGCTTTTTCGTCAAATAAATGCACGTACACAGACTTAGTTTTAAAAACACTATATTACAGATTGATGTCAAATGACTGACCGTGTAAAGGTCGCTTTAAAAAATTACTCTCTAACTGTTAAATTAAATTTGTTTCTTCTTACTGGAAAATTACTCTCTAGCTGTAAAATTATATTTATACCATTAATATTTTTTTGCCGTCAGCCAGAGTTCGAACTTTACTTCGATCCAAGTAGATTTTCTTCGATTCCGAGAAAAAATTAAAATCTACTTCCCTAGTTGGGATCTACTTCTCTTTTTTTAATGTAATAAATCGATAAATGGAAAGACAGTACTGGTCCAATCACTACATTAGCCGTGTTCCATTCAAGATGGCAAAGTACCAATTTGTACTTTCTAATTTGTATTTTGTGGCAAAGTACTAATTTATACTTTACTAGTTATTCTAAATGGAACGCTTCGCTAGTAACAATCTACTACTTCTATGTATAACATAGTGTATGAATGTAGTGTAGTGTAGACAGTCCAAACGTATACCTTTTGGTCACACATTCTGGCCTTATATTGGAACTTTTTGTTTTGTTTATTTGTTAATCGTTGGCTGCTTTTCCCATAAACATTGATGTTAAGATATGTTTATAATGTTTTTGAACAATATTTTATGTATTTATTTTGTTTTTATTAATACAAAAAACAAAACTGAACGCTGCCATCTGGTGGTTTATAAATAGATGTGTGTAACTACTCAGCTCATCTACTCGCATTTGAGAGCATGTGTAGATGGTGGTACTAGATTACTACTCATGAGTACTTTGAAACCTAAAACGAACACAAAGGAATTGTTGTTAAAAAATCTGTAAATGTCAAAAATAATGTTCCGAACGAATACCGATATGTTAGTCAATTAATTTTTGTTAAAATAAATTGTAAAACATTTTTCTTTAGAAAATTTGAGTTTTTTTTTTAAATCTACTTCGGAAATTTTGGATTAACTTCTCTTTTTTTTAAATTCGCTTCGAAATTTCGAATGTGAAGTCCGAACCCTGGCCGTCACTTTGACTGTTGCTATACTTAAACCAATGTTGTGTTCTTCTTTCTGTTTTGGTTTTTTGGACCGCCACAGTTTATACACCTGTTTTCTGTAAGATACAATAAATTGATAATAAGTTATTTTACATAAACTCTTTCCTTCGACGTTGCATGAATGGTACGCTAGACTAAAGATTTTATTGTGTAAAAGTGATGTAATTATAAGAATCCTTCTTCGCTGGATTAAATTCAACCCTTTTTTTTTATTTTCCTGGTGTGTTAATTTTAATTTAGACTGGGAATATTGTGGATAATTGTTTGTAATACAGGACGATTTTTATTTTTATAGATCGATTACAAGTCATCAGAAAGAGCAACGTGCGCAAAATAAACACAGGTGTAATCAGATCGTGTTAAGAGATTTCTTGTTTTTCTGTGATTGTTTTCCGTTATTTTATATATATTCAATTGATTTTATATTAAATCACGTGTTTTTGCATTGCACATAATGAACGTGATAAAGGTCCAACGTGGTCGTGCAAAATGGCGGCTGACTAAAGGAGCTGTTTTAACTACATCAGTCGATATAAATACACCTTTATCAACGCATAGAGAAGCTAGAAGATTCCTGGGCAATTTTTGTTTCGCTTCAGGATCAAATGTACGAGCACATCGAAGATGAAACACCCAGAACCCGAGTTCTTCGAAAACCAAGCCATATATTTTGTAACAAATTCTCCAAATGTAGCTTTTCTGAGAAAGATTACCGATGGTGCAGATGATTAAATGCACTCGATACAAATGGTCGTATCTGATACGAAGCAAGCTTAGGCGGAAAATCATGGGTCAAAGGAAGGTGCTACAGTTAATAAATGAATGGAGTTCTTACAAAACCGTTATGCCTTCTAAGAATCTTTTGCACCTCCTATTCGTTCTTCTACTTCTAAACCTCGGAGAAAGGTTAAAATTAAAATATTATTATTAAATGTTTCAAAATGCTTTAAAGTCTCATGTGGTTGAGGCTTCCCGAAGCAGTCTGCTGTCTAAAGGAAGCCATAGTTTGCCAAATTGTAAAGATTTTCTTACACTTGATTTTTTCGTTTCGACGAAATTTTGCTAAATAAAACTCCTTGTGTTTTAACTGCCTACGACAAGGACATGCTGCAAATTGATGCTTTTCGCACCAACCAACGTTGCAAGATATGCAAATCACGTCACCATGTTTTGGTTCATAAGGATGGTGCTTCATCTTCTCACTCATAACGCACAAACTTGTACCAAGAACTAGTCACCAATTCCTGTTCCGGTTGTGTCTCGTTCGTCATCGTTAAATCCAGGGTAGCCGGCACGTAACTTGAAATAATCGATGCTCTTGTTTCAGTTGAACAAAAAACAATCGAGTAAGGTAAATAAAGGACTGCCTGTACACGATTGCATTGAATGAATCAAGCTTTGTTGGCGTGAACTGTCATGTTCTTTCCAAACTTACGTCTTTGTTGCCGGCTTCATTAATTGAAAATATCAACGTTAGCAATCTTGTGTCTTTTGAACTAGCCGATCCCTATTTTTACAAACATGGTGGTGTTGATGTTCTGATCGGGGCAGATAAGGTACTTAACATCATAACAGGATCTACTAACAATACTGAACTAGGCAACATTATTCCTACAAAAATTGTAGAAATAATGTTAGGCATGCTCTAACATTGTTCCTACAATTTTTGGATCGGTTGTAGGAAAGTCTGCACAAACTACTCTCAGGCTGGATAACCATATTGAGATATTTTGTACGCAGCTAGATAGTTTGCAAGAATTTAATCTCGAGGAATTCTTGCGTTTAGAAGAAGTCTCTTATGAGCACCCTCTCGATCGATGACCAGTGTGCTGAAGAGTTGTTTGCTTCATCTCATAAGAGACTTTCTAATGGTCGTTATGTAGTACGTTTACGTTTTTCATTTAAATCTAAAGACAGTAAAGATTTTTTGAATTCGTTTGCTGTCTCATTACGTCGTCTTCATTCAATCGAACGAAGATTCTTATCAAATTCGTCTCTAAAGGACCAACACCACAAATTCATGGAAGGATATGTGGCACTAGGTAATATAGAAGAAGTTCCTGCTGCCGAGATATATGTATCAACCATCCAACTGATTTTTTTATCTTCCTCATCATGCAGTCTTAAAAAATGATAGTAGCATCCCTAAAGTTACGATCGTTTTCGATTGGTCCGCTTAAACGAACCATTCTAGGTCGTTGAACGATTCACTTCTTATTGGTCCGACCGTACAACGTGACATATTTTCTGTTTTTCTCCGTTTTCGACGTCATCTGAAAACCATATCGGGAGACATCGAGAAGATGTACCGACAAATTCGTGTTGTAGATGATCATTGTGATTACCAATGGATTCTTTGGCGTGCAAATCCTGAAGACCCTGTGAAGCATATCAGACTCTTAACGGTCACGTATGGTACTGCGTTTGCTCCCTGTTAAGCAGTTCAAACATTAAAACAGCTGGCTCGTGATTCTTCTGAAAATTATCCTTTAGCATCTGCAACGTTTCTCAACGACTTTTACGTTGATGATGTCAACACCGGCACAGACACCATTGATAAAGTCATAGTTCTTCAGAAGATATTAATAGAACTGCTTAAAACGGGAGGTTTTAACCTTCGCAAATGAATTACTTATTGCTGGCCTCTCTTGCTGTCGTGACCGAAAGACCAACGTGAGATGTCTCCGTTAAGATTTCGTAAAGGTTTTTGGTTTGCAGTGCTCAGGCGAACAACAAAATTCGGAACCCTAAATTCGTGAAAGCATACATTGCTCTCTTTGTTTGCTTCGTCACAAAGGGTATTACCTTGAACTGTTTGGTGACTTGTCATCGAACGCCTTTCTGCTCGCGTTGGAGGTTTTTGCATGTTTTGGCTACGGAAATTTGGAGCGACAATGCAACCAATTTTCATGGCGCAAACCGTTTGCTGAACGAGATGTACGAATGTGTCTTCAGTCAAAATTATCAGAAAAATGTTATTGATCATTTCGCCAAAGATAATATCACTAGAAAATTTTTAGCACCGAATGCGCCCCAATTTGCAGGCTTATGGAAAGCGGCTTCAAGTCTGTGAAGCAGCTTCTAAAGAGGGCCATTGGGGAGCATATTTCGACGTACAAGGAAATGTACACTCTCCTCACTAAACTTGAGGTGCTTCTCAATTCGCGTCTAATGTGGCCAACATCGGAAACTGACCCAAGTGCGCTTTCACTTCACTTTTGGGGAGGCTTACATATCTGTTCCTCAACCTGATATGGTAAATTTCAAAACAATAATTCAAACTAATTACAAAAATTGAGTCAAGGTTTTTGGAGCAGATGGCACAACGAGTATTTAACATCAATGCAACAAAGTATAAATTAGCAGAATACCAAATCAAATTCATCAATTGTTAATGTCATCTTGCTAAAAGAACCCTTTATCTAAGTGGATACTTGGTCGCATAGTTTGCAAAGACAACAAGGTCAGAGTAGTCAGTAGTCACAGTCCGCAAAATTAAGGGTGCGCCACTTCCTTAAGCTGAGAGACAGGAATCTTTCAAGGGGGTTAATGTTCAGGAATTATTACGAATTTTATAATTTATAAGTTGTTTGATTATTTATGTATTAATTGTTTATGGTTTGTTTCAGTTAAATAGTTTAGATTTTGTATTAATTGCATTTAAATTATTTTTGTTTTACTTTGCCACACATTGAGTAATTTTCCCTGCAATATTTGTTAACATTCTTAAATCTAGTTGTTAATTTACTATTTGTACCACGATGAACAGATACAAAATATGCTGACTTCGTTGTGTGACGTCACTGTCATGTGTTTATGTCAAGAAATGAAAAAAGCATTTCATTCCAAGGCTTTCTACACAAAAACGATTTAAAATCCCCATTCGAGAATATACAGCTAGTCTTTTTTAAGTTTTAAATTTTATACCATTTTATAAAAACATTTCTGGAGCCCAAACCACTTTTTAAGCACGTCAATGTGTTCAAATATGGTGTAATTTTTGATTCGGCCGATTTGAAGGGTGCAGAGGAAAAACGGCACCACTCCATTTCTTTTCCAAAGTTAAATTAATGATGACATCTTGTAGCTATCTGTGAGTAGTGAGTACTACATGATGTTCTATTTACTTTTCACTTTTTCAAAAATATGTTGTTCTAGCATAAATAAAATTAAAACTGTATCTTCTATGAATGGAAAAAAACGTTCACCGATAAAACCGAAAGTGAAGATTAATTCCCACTGATGAAGTAATAAACACTTTATTACAATGGAAAAATGACACTAGTCACATATATTCCGAAAATCCCGACTTTATCTAATGTCAAAATTTGAAAAATCCCGAATGCCAAAATCCCGCCATTCAGCACATCGAATTTTAATATTATATATTATTTTAAACAAACAACGACTCGAGCACGAAACATAATATTTATTAAGAAAACACGAAATTGTGGGAGGAAGACTGAATTGAGGAAGGATATTATTTGAAACAAACAACGATTCGGGTACGAAACAAACTATTTATTTAGAAAGAAGTTGCGTTAGTGGGACTGACTGCAGAAAAGGAGTTACAATTCCTTGAACAGACGGTATTGTTGAGTAAAGAAACTGCTGAAACAGGCGCTTGAAAAAGAATTGGACATACCTTAAGCAGGGCAACGAAGTTGCGTGGGTAGGACACACTACAGAAAGGGAGTTAAAATCCCTTGAACCCGCCAAGCTGGCCACAATGGTACTAATGAATAAGGAAACGGCTATTACAGGTGCCTATCAAACACAAGTAACCCAACTTAACCCAACTAGTACGTCGTACCAATTTATGCGGTGTCACAAAACGTTTCCTGAATTCCCATTCGTTCAATCAAAAGAGTTGCAACGAAATAGCACAATAGCGGACAAAAAAAATACTTTCAATTGAAAAAAATTGATAATTGCTGGTTCTCAATTCCCTTGCTGCAAGAAGTTCAACAAAATACGAAATTGTCAGTCTGTGTGACTTTTTATTTATGGTGGTCGATTGTTCAACTAAATGCAAATGACGCATTTCGACTATGCGCGGCGAACCGTCGAGCATTCGCTCCCGTGGCAGCAGCGTTAATTGATTCCTGGTTCCCACGCGGGGCAGCACGAGCATTGCCGCACGCGAACATGCCGCACCACGAGCCAACAGCAATGGATTTTTAAGGCGCGGCAGCATTTTCTGTGTTTGGGTGGGTCGTGAAGCAACGAGAAATAATAATAAGAAATAATTGATTTTTCCCCACGAGCACGAGATTTCAATCGCATATGCTGCATCGTGCGACTGACTGTCGGGTACAAAATTGACTCGCGAATACAATTTTTTATTTGCCGCAGTCAAACATGACTCGCACGTCAGCGGTACGTAGTCTATGCGCAGCTTAAAAAAATTGTATATGTTCATAGAGTTGAAATAGATAAGACAATGTATAGAATTCTGTGATAACGAAAAATTTAACTTCTTTGAACAAGAATAAGTTGAAATTTTTAAAATAAAACTAAGCAAAAATATGTATCATGTTTGACAAAGTGAAATAAACTCTCTCTGAAAGAAGTTTCACCTTCCTTCTTACAAAATGTTTACAGGTTTCAGACATCGTGTTTCGAAAGTTACCATGCACTCCTTTGTAAGTCAAAAGAAATTTCACATTCAAAAGATGAATTGGTGAGGAATTGATGTTTAATTGTTTTGATGGATGTTATTTATATGAAAATTCGTTTGAAACGAAAAAATCCGATTTGATATAAATAGGTAAGAAAACTACAACAATAATAAAATTTTTTATTATTATTGATATGGCAACTCATGGAAGATCCAAGACCTAATGAATTCTAATCTTAACCATTTTTCTATGTGTGCTTTGTTAGCAAACAGACGTACCACTATTTTCTGATTTTGCAAGGTCAAATGATATGCCGTTCATTATGACATGCAAATGCAAATCTTCGTTTAAATTCCTTAAAAAATACTATTTATTTTTATTATTCATTTGATAGACCCTCAACTGGTTGCATCGAAATAAGCAATCTGAAATAGTCTTGTTTCTATATTCCAAAAGACTCCAAGCCACATATTCTTAGTAAGCTGTTTACTAAACCTACCCATGATAGCATGAGTGTACTAGGATTTTTAGTATGCCTTCAGTCTGAAACCTTCAGATTTATTTTCCGGTCGCTAATTAAAACCCTATTTCCATGAATTTCACCTACTTGTGCTATTCATTTTAGGTGAATGTGGATTTACGTTGACAATGTCGGTAATATAGTTTGATATTCTCAGGTTGATTAAGAAATCCCTCAAATCAAAATCTCGACTTCGCAATCTAGCAATTACATAAACCCGGTTCTAATAAACTCGCAATTACAAAATCCTGTTTTTTTTCTTTGGTTTTTCGAAATTTAAGAAAAATGCGAGATTTCGTTATTCGAGATTTTAATTTGCGGGATATCGCAAAGCTCCCGGTATTCTCTTCTTCATGTAAACCATGAACATTGATTGCACGGATTGAAGTTTCAAAACATCACTTTTGGTTTTTTTACCTTTCTGGAATTTTCTGTTCGAAGATTCTTTCATTACATTGTTTGAAAGTGAAAAAAATACAATGCCGCAAGTATTTGTTTCTATTGTTTTTTTTAACGAAATAACCAACAAAAACAATTTATTAAAAATTCTTTACACTTTCAAGAACAGAGAATAAGGCTACGGTTACCGTCGTGCATGCGTATATTCTGACGAACAAGTGATCTGACGTACACGTCAGAAAAAACAAAAGAAAAGGTTCTTATGAAACCGGTTACAGTACACAAGTTTTCTTTGTCAGAAGACACACGAGTTCTTCAGAACAGATTGATCGTTCAAATTATTTAAATTTTTTCGCAGCGTTCGTCAGAACTCTTGATGAAAATCGACAGGTTCTGTGTGATATTAAAACGAAGTCATATTACGACAGAAATAAATAATAAAATGTATAAATCGATGTGCAGTTAGATACACATAAGTCTATGAAATTGTGTTTAATTATTTAAATTGTGATTTACTATGAGCTTTAATAAATCACAATTAGAAAATAAAAATATCTAAAAAAAGGTACATTGGTAAATACACAACAATCTGAGGTGGTTAAATTTTCAACAACGCTAACAGAGTGTGATGAAAAACTTAAAAGAAAATAATCTTACATGTTAAATAAATTTACCTCTGGGGAAAATTAATTTCACTTTTTTCTGATGAAATTTATTATGTTTTCATTCGATTCAAAAAAACACAAATTTTTTGTGATGCTACAATTTTCAGTTGGCATGTATTTAATATAATTAAATGTATTTTTTACAAAAAAAATATCTGCTTTATAGAAAATTTTATCATTACAAATGATTCTGTAAGCTATTTACCATCAATAATGGTATAGCATATGTGTTTCAAATAAAATCAGAACAAATTTAATTATCGATTTGAAAATTTTTTCCTGTTTCGTTTTCCTGATCGCTATAACCCGTCCCTTAATAAAAGAAGTGTAATTATTTTCCCCAACAGGTGAAGTTTTCTTCCCATATGTAAAATTATTTGCTGTGAAGTTATGTATTTTCCTGAGGGGTAATATTCTTCATTTATTTCTTTCGCTCTGAAGTTAAGCAACAAAGTTTTAGATAATTGATTTTAAAAAAAAACTTTAGGCTACGGTTACAGTGCATTAGCACCGTTTCATTGCCCACCGTCATTTGAACACTAGCCGTTGAGCAGTTGGCCTTAAAATGTAGTTCACCAGATGGAATGATAAAACAGAGCAAAAGACAATCGAATAAATGAAGAGTCAAAAAAGGACGCGTTCCATGCGTTGACTTATCGTTCAACTGAGTGTAATATTAAATACACAGGTTCATATGAGAAGCGACAAAGGGACAGCGCTTTGCCTATCAGTGGGTTCTTTTTTTTATAAGAACCTGTGTATTCAATATTGCACTTTTATGGATTGAACACTTGAGTCAAACCTGCCAATTCACGTGAATAGCATAATACAGCTGTTTAGACACCTGAGACCTGACCTTGTTTTTTCATTTACAAATTGAAAATACCCCAGTGCCAGTGGTTCGCTTGCTTGTTAATATACAATGTTTTTATTCATCTCAATTCTGAATTACAATCGCTTTTTTATATAAAAAATTAAAATATTTATATTAGCATTAAACTTTGGCATAAAATCACAGCAAAAGCAGAGGTAATGTTTGTAAATAGGACTAAAAGGTATAAAAAGTAGTCGAAATTGAATTGAAAACATAATTATAAAAACACTAAAAACACAAAATAAAGTTTAAGTTTTTTTTTTGCACAAATGAATCAAATTAAATTATGGAAATATCATAAATAATTTTCTCTTTCTATTTTATACAATAAATTTATGTTGGTTAATTAGTTACTAGGAAAAAAAATAATAAAAAAAAACGATAACGATCAACGAAAAGGGAAAAAAGGAAAGCTTACAGCTTGATCAGTTGAGCTCTTGCTGTAGGGTACCGGAATCAAACGCTCTTGCAATTCACCACCTATTACCTTCAATGGAAAGAAGTAAAAGAAATATTGGAAAAAAATGGATTTTTTTTTTGTCTTATTTCGATGATTTTTTTTTATTTTTGGTATTTAGAATGTTTTTTTTACTGTAAATACTTTTTGTACCTTTTTACTTAAACATATTTTATGCAAAATGCGATACAAAAAAAAAAAAACAAATACAAACAAATTAAAAAGGTTAAGAAAAAAATAGTCACAAAAAATATTAAAAGTGTTATTTGTAAGTATACATTTTTAATTTGCAAATATGCGTACATTCTTGTTAAAGCACCATGTACACGTATTTGTAAGTCGGCATTCATGTTCTAAAAATTTTTAGTTTTTTAATCTAGTTTTTTTTAATGATAAAAGTTTTTAAGCATAACTTACTCTGGGAGAATAAAGTACGGGGGTGGTTAAGGACTAAGAAATGGAAATAAAAATAAAAAAAATATAAAATAAATTAAATTAAGGAGAGAATGAAAATGAAGTAACATACCCAATCAATCAATTTATAGAAGTATAGTTATAAATATGGTTGATTTTTAATTTGAATTAATATGATTAAATTAATTGCCAAAATTTTTCTTGATGATTGTTTTGTCATTTGTTGTTTGGGAGGCTAATAAAACTATCCAACAACCAATACTAGGGCATAACACAAATAAAATATCATTGCATATTTTCAACTGTAGGATGATTATATCAATAGGGGGATTTTCCGGGGGACTTGTAATAATAAAGAAATGAATGGGTAATTGGACTCTTTGAAAAAGAGATGCGTGAAAATAAAAACTGCAAATAGATAGAATACTACACAATATTGGCGGCAAAATCCAGCCAGCCAATCACAAAAAATGATTAATAATCTGAGTAAATCTTTTGATAAATAAAATAAATTAAATACATCGTGTTAAATGTATACGACTTTAAGTAGTCTTATTTATAAAAGTTCTCTATTCTCGCGAAAATCCTTATTTATAAAAAAATCCCCAAGCCATTACCCATAGTAACAATGCATATGAATAAATAAAAAAACTGGTATTGAGCTTAGAATGTAAAATATTTTCAAAATCGGTGTTGGTAATTTCAAGATATTTGAACTTGAAGTTGACGAACCAAAAGTCAGAAAATTCGGGTTTCTTTGAAACAAATGTTCATAGATTTTGGAGTATAGCATGTAGAAAAATTATTTTGGTATCAAATGAAAGCTCACGTAAATACCAATTAATTTTTCCTAAATGAAGCATCTTTTAATTAGTAATTATATTTAGTTCAAACTTTTTTTTCAATAATTTCGTTAGAGGTGCTTTCTACGGCTGATATCTCAAACAAATCAGTGATGACATTTTCCTTCTCGCAAAAAGTGTTTTTTTATTGATCTAGATATATGTTTTCCCCATCTTTTTTAAATTTTGCGTTTCTTTGGTCGGTATCAAAATCTCGAAATCTCGATTTGATGTGAGATTTGTTCATCTACTTTCACACATACACTAATGTGTGCTCTATCAACTTGTCAAGTTAGTGCTAACTCCTTCTAGGCAATTTAAAAATGAACAAACGTTAAATGATACACACAACTTCAAAACAAAAAATCGTTTTGCGTTTCATTCCGCAACAGATATATATGTATGTATATCTGAAGTTTCAACAACATTAGTTAAGGCCATTTTAGACGGTCAGTGGATTAATTGACCACTGACATGCTGTGAGGTCACGTTAACTGGCGTGGTTTTCATGTCAGTGAAGCAAATGCTCGTCAGTGGTCAGTTAAGAAAAAAAAGGTTATCACACTGATTGACAGGCCGGTGTTAGTGTATCCAAAACTCACTGACTCCTCATGCCCCTCAGTGAAATTTTCTCCAAGTCGCACAGAGGAGTATTGCACCCTAAAACCGGTCAAAAGTCACAAAAAACATTTTTTGTAAATAACCGTTAATTTGCATTGGTTGGACACCTCATCGGGCTAGTATAAACCGGTTTTAAAACGACTTAACAGAACCACCTGACTTAAAAGAACCACCCGTCCCGTTAATATGGAGTGGAAATCTAATTAATAGAATATGCACGTCACTGTTTTCCATACGCCTTCCATTTTGCTAACCTTACAGCTTGTGTTACAAGTATTTCTTTATGATAATTTGTGAAAAATTTTAATGGTTTCTGAAACTAAGGCAATGCTCTTTACTATAATACTCAAATAAGTTTGTTTTTCTTGAGGTTAAGTCTTATTTTGAGATTAGAAGTAAACTTACATTAAAATATTAATATTTTTTACAAACATTTAAACAAAAATGGATTTTTTGTAATAGTTCCGGGCAAGATCGGGCAGATAGTTTTTGTTTTATAGTTTGTAATACATCTCTGTTATTTTACGCAAGTAGAAATATTACACCCATATTCACACATTTTTTTTATTTGCAAATTGATGAAAAAATACCTTTGAAAAGTAACCTGCGTTTAAAATAAAAGTTGTATGGTAGCTATCTTTAAATGGCTTCTTAGCAAAAAACTTTAAAGGTCATCTTGTGTTGAATGCTTCGATTATATACCATAGCAAATTTAAACGAAATCGGGTAAGCCGTTGTCAGTTTAAGGTCTAATTTGTTAAAAAAACGTTAACACCAAATCTCCGTTATGGGCATTTTTAGCCAAAAACCTGAAATGCAGTTATATAAGAACTACTAAAAATAGCACGTACACTAAGTTTTATCGAAATCATTAGAGCCGTTCTCGAGAAAATTTGTAAAAACTAAAACCATTATATGGGTGGTACCCGTTATAGCCGGGCTTCATTAAAAATTCAAATTTTGTCCTCTAGAGAATCAACAAAAAGTACTACACACGAAGTTTGAAGAAAATCCGTCCAACCGTTTAGGCTGTAGCTCGGTGAACATAAAACCGAACATCCGCACATCCGCATACCCGCACAGACAGACCTTCGGACGGCATGACGAAACCAACTTTTTTCGTCTTCTCTATTCGTCTCTATATTCGTCTTGTATATCAGGTTGGATTAAAACCTCGATTTTTTTTCACACAAAACGCGTCAGTGTGCAATTTTGCTATCACAAGGCACTGACAACACTGACTATCGACAGTCAGAAGCTGTCACATTGATTTTTTTATTTATTTACCGTGGAAAATTGTGGCTGCTGGTTTTTTTTTTACCCACAAATATTTATTGAAAATGACGGAAAAGGAATTTTCAGAGTTGATGGAAATCGGTACGATGGCTTATTTGGCAACAACCTGAACGATAATGACAATGACAAGGCAGGCTGTCGATCTCGCAGTGTTTGGCAAAATAATAGTTGAAGCGCAGAGAAAAGGAAGGGGTTTGTCGCAATGGTTTGTTGGATTGAGAATTTTATTTTACTTTTGGGATGGAAAGAGAAGAAATTATATATTTATTTTAATGAGAATAAATAGAAAACATACAAATAAAACAAAATTTAAATGTTTTATGTTTTGAAATTTATCAAAAGCAAGGGGCCAAATCAAGTTATAATTTTGGAAACAAATATTTTTTGTTTTTTTCTTTTTTTCAACAACACAAAACCAACCCTTATGCGTTTTTTTTTTGAGAACCGAACCGAACAAAAAAGAGTTATCTGACGGTGTTCACTGACCACTGGCACAACTAAGGGGTTGTCAGTTATAGGACAGCGTCAGTTAACTGGCGCAATTGTCAAAAAAGTTTGGCGGTTGTCCCATGCGCACATGATTTGGGTGTGTCAGTGAACACGTCAGTTAACTGACATCCTGACTGACGTCCCAAAACTGACCATCACACTACGCATAACTTCACTGACATGATAGTGACGCAATGTAGGCGTTACAGCATGTCAGTGGTCAGTGAATTGATTGACCTTGTGATATGACCTTAATATCTGGAGTTAGCTAAGTCTATATGAACTTATGTTGTTGTTGTATTTACGTATAACTGATATCGTTTCTTTCACTCAAGTCTTTATGAACCTGCAAAAAAAAAATATAAAATGGCTGCATAATTATTTTGACAAAAATGTTCTTTCACCGACAGTATTTAATAACGGGTTAAATTTGAAGAGTAAAGATTGACAATTATTCAAAGACTATATAATGAGCATGAGATAATTAGCTCAAATTCGTACGGACTCCATTTTGTGCAAAATATGACAAATCGACAGAACTAAGTATGAAAGAAAAAACATCTATTGTTCCAAGGTATAATTGTGGGATTCCTGCTGAACCATTCATCCCAGAACTGAATTTATGAAAGCAAACCATAGACTACCACTCTACCAGATACGACAACACAAAAGAACCAATTCTGTCCCAAATTTATCATTTCCAGGTTAAATTACTAAAAGAAACATAAAAAAAGACTGCCACATTTGAATGGACTGCGCTAAAAACTCCACACTGACCACTTTAAGGCTGAACTGGAATTTTAAATTACTCAAAAAAAAAAAAAAAAAAAATAGATAAGCTAAGGAACTATAAGCATTCGTTTTACAAAACATAATTTTTGAACTTAAATCGAAAGAAAGGATGAAAGTACTGTTTGTAACATCTAATAAAAAACAGAAAAAATGCAAAAGCATATTGAAAACACATTAATCTTCTGGAACAACGTTTTATAGACCGATAAAAGTTCAAATTGTACTTTCATACTTCCTTCAGGTATAAGTCCAAAAACGACTACTTATAGTTGTAAAAAATTAATATCTTAATTTTTGTATTATTTTATATTGAATATATGGCAATTTAAAACTTTTTTTTCGGGAGCAAAGTGAAAGCAAACTTGTCTGAAATTTGACAGAAATGTCACTCAAATCTTTAAAAAACTTAGTATTAAAAATTACAAAATTGTAAATTATGTATTGTCACTCGGGCAGACGGCAGCAATGCCATGCTCTAATTTATTCAAATAAGAAGCAAACAATGTAAACAAAATTGAAATAATTTGAATAAAATATCTATCTATCTATCTATCTATCTAATTTTTTTGTACAATTTAAGTTCTAGCTTGATACTTTAAGGGGCCAAAGCAGAGTTTTAAGCAAGTCCATTCACATGTGGCTGTCTTTTTATTTTGTTTTTGTTTTCTAACCTGCAAAAATGGTGAATTTGGGACAGAATCAGTTCTGTTGTGTTGTCGTATCTGGTAGTGTATGGTTTGCTTTCATTAATTTAATTCTGTGCTAAATCGTTCAGCAGAAATCCCACAATTAAACTTTGGAACGATAGATGTTCTCTCTTTCATGCTTAGTTTTGTCGATAATTGGACTCAATTATCTCATGCTCATTTTGCATAAAATGGAATCTGTACGAATCGGACATAATTATCTCATGCTCAACATTTAAAATAAATTATAAAAAAAGTACCAAGTTAGCACAAAAATATTTGTCAAAATAATTTTGTCACTAGAAAAAGCACTTTCAATCAAAAAGTTTTTTTTTTAATTGAGGAGAGAATGAAAATGAAGTTACATGGGGAAGCTATAGAATACCAAAGTACAAAATCCCGAATAACGAGATCCCGAACAAAAAAATCTCGAATTACAAAATCCCGAATTACAAAATCCTGAATGCGAGAATTCAAAAATACCTAGTAACAAAATCCCGAATGCGAAAAATTCGGGATCTATCCGAGATTTTTTTACTTTTTAATTTTTTATTTGTAAACTTGGAAATGTGTGAATATACTTTAAACTAAATTATGTAATAGACATATCCGAATAAGAAGTAATTGTTAAGCTAGATTTTCAACACTTTTAGACTAAACAAAATTATACTCAGGCGCCAGGCAGAGGAAATGCCTACCCTTAGCGGAGCAACGAAGTAACGTAGCCAGCAAGCCAAGTACTGTAAAATAAGAAGACTGTTAACCCAGGCGCCAGCCAGACGACTGGACATACCCTAAACGGAGCAACGAAATTCACTAAAGAGTTAAAATCCCTTGAACACTCAGAGACGGCCACCCAGGTAAAGGCGCTAGCCAGACTGGACATACCATAAAAAAAAGGCATTTCCTTGCAAAATAGAAAAATACTTGTAGTATCTACGAAACTTTTTTGGTATCAAAATCAATCAATCGATTTTGAAAAACAAAAAATAAAAATCAAGGCGATTCGGGATTTTGTAATTTGGGATCTTTGTGATTTGGGATCTATTTGTTATTCGGGATTTCGTAGCCAACCCAAGTAACATACCCAATCAATCAATTTATAGAAAATATTAATAAACATAGTTGATTTTTGTTTTTAATAGATATGATAAATTTAATAAACAAAAATTATTTTGATGACTGTTTCGTCATTTGTTGTTCGGGAGGCCAAAAAAAACTATCGACAAAACCAATACTAGGGCATAGAAAAGAGAAGCATGAAGCTTCCGAAAAAAAACACAAATAAAATGCCATTCCAAAATTTATTGGCGCAAATTTTTAAACACCATATTTTGTAGGTAATAGCATTGTGTATACATTGCAAGTCATAAGGATAGAACGCATTTTCGAGAAGTAGAACTCAAATTTTTTTCATATAATGACAGACTGAATACAACATTTTAGTGCACAAGTAGGTATCTTCAATGTTCAATACAAAATACTGCATTAGAACTTAAAGACGAACTCTTACGGTATAGTAAAGAGAAAATAATCATTAAACCCATGATTTTGTCATAGGAATCATAAGCACTTTAAAAATAGAACGAAACAGAAATGCTGCAATTATTCTTTATTTAGTTTTTAATGTATTCATAATAAATTGATTACTTTCAATAATCAGAATTTAAAATACCATTGAAAATTCCATGATTTAAGCAGATTATTCATCGAAGCCAAGTAGTTCAGGAAAATCTTACTCCAGGCCATTTTAATGGAAAGAATTTACCCTTCCCTGCTACCGTCAAATCCCCATTCTTCACAGACTTATTGTGTGAGCCAGTCACATACTTTTTCCATTGCGTCGAGATCCATAGTGTACAGAGGGGAAACCAAAAAATGTACAATTTGGCTCTTAATGAGTGGTTTTGCTACTCGGGATGTGAGTATAAGGGCTTTGTCGTGTTGAAAAACCCATGAGGTTTACTCAAAAATAATATACATTTTCGGAAAAATTCATTCAAGCAAGGATTTGTAGCTATTTCCATTAATTTTTGTGTTTTATATCATTAAGTCAATGGTTCTATAGTAGGATTTTTCACCTCCACCACTATGCTTTCTTCCCTGCTCTGATTTTTGTTCAGCTCCTGTTTTCTTAGATAGTGAAACAAAATACTTTTAAACATTCAGCCCAGCCCATTTTTTCGTAAGAAAGAAATATTTTCGACTGTGTCGTTCAAGCTTACCATTTTTGAACATTTCACGTCATGTTCACTTTGTCGAAACACATCCTGTTTCTTTCTGAAATTATTTAGGTGCGTTTTTTCTTAGGCCAAAGATGCTTCAAATGTTTAGTACTGCGGATAACATGGAGAACCAGTTGTTTGTTGAATTTGAATATTTTACTCCCCGCTAGAATCATGCTTAGGGGAAGGTGGTTGAATGACGGCCACTTAAGGGGAATGTATGAAAACCCACTTTAAATCTTGTTTTATTTGATATATTTATAACATAAAATAAAAATTACTTATATCTTTAGGTTTCTCAAAAAGAACAAATCTCCTATCACATATACTTTTTTGAAAAAGAAGTTTAAAAAATATCAAACTTGACTGTCATTGCCCATCATAGCAGGCAATAACGGCCAAAACCACTGTCAAGTAATTTACTTGAGAAAAAAATAATTTACAAATAATCCCAATTGACTCCAAAATGGCTCAGACTTTGTTTAAATTTAAGACAATTTTCAGAGATACCCAGCGGCTGATCCTGCTAAATTTGGTAGGGATCGGCTGAAGAAAAAAATATGGCCTGGTTACGCCAGTAAAAAAAACGGATTTTAATGACGGCCAGCTGACGTGATTACACGATTTCAAGAGAATTCATAAAAATAATTTTTATAAAAAGTTCGAAGTTATTTTGTGGATAAAAAAAATCACGTATATATATATATGAATGTATAGACTATAAAGCATCTGATGTATACAAAAAATATATATAATTTTTTTTATTTAAAAAAATATCAATATACAATTGAAAATTGGGCACGAGTACGATAACTTTGGCGCCAAGAATTGATAACTGTTTTTAGTAAAACAGATCAGTACAAGCATTTTTTACTATGGGTGGGGGGGTCTATCTCCCTCCGTTTGGACGGGAGGTGCAGTTTTATAAAAACAGTGCTAAAAATTTAAAACAAATATTAAAAAATAACAGTAATACTTACAACTTAGTTTTATATTTTTTTTTAAAGCCAATACTTTTTTTCTATTAGATGTTTTTCAAATCAAGTGAAACCTATGCATAGTCTTTGAAAAAAACGGACTTTAAACTCAAAAGTTGCGAAAAAAAAGGTAAAAAAAAACTTTGAAGTATGATTTTTCAAAACTATAAAATAAAATACTACTTTTTTTTTATAAAATTCGTTGCTCATATTAATTTTAAATCATAAACTGAAAACAAAATAATTTTATGTTTTCTGGTTTTTGAGAAAATGGAAAATTACTAAAACTACTTTCTTATAAGAGTTTTCGGCACGAGTAATATAACTTTGGCGCCAAGAATTGCTAAGGGTTTTTTGTAGAACAGTTCAATACAAACATTTTTTACTACCGAAGGGGGGGTCTATCTCCCTCCGTTTGGGCGGGAAGGGCAATTTTATAAAAACAGTGCTAAAAATTTAAAACAAATATTAAAAAATAACGGTAATACTAACAACTAAATTTTATATCTTTTTTTAAAGCCCATACTTTTTTCTATTAGATATTTTTTTAAATCAATTGAAACCTATTATGCATAGTCTTTGAAAAAACGGACTTTGAACTCAAAAGTTGCGAAAAAAAAGGTAAAAAAAAACTTTGAAGTATGATTTTTCAAAACTGTAAAATAAAATACTACTTTTTTTTATAAAATTGGTTGCTCATATTAATTTTGAATCATAAACTGAAAACAAAATGATTTTATGTTTTCTAGTTTTTGAGAAAATGGAAAATTACTAAAACAACTTTTTTATTGGATACAGTGAGGTATGTAAGGGGGGCATGCTGCCCCCTGCAACCCCCCTGCTTAGACACACTATAGGATTTGGGGTGGGTGCGAGGTGGGGTGGGTGCGAGGTTGGGTGTTTGCAAAGTTTCTGTTGCATTTAAAGATGCCCAAGCATCATTACAAAAACGAACCTACGTACAACATTCACCGTATACCAAAAAAAAAAACTCTTATAAGAAAGTAGTTTTAGTAATTTTCCATTTTCTCAAAAACCAGAAAACATAAAATCATTTTGTTTTCAGTTTATGATTTAAAATTAATATGAGCAACGAATTTTATAAAAAAAGTACTATTTTAGCTTACAGTTTTAAAAAATCATACTTCAAAGTTTTTTTTACCTTTTTTTTCGCAATTGTTGAGTTTAAAGTCCGTTTTTTTTCAAAGACTATGCATAGGTTTCACTTGATTTAAAAAACATCTAATAGAAAAAAGTATTGGCTTTAAAAAAAGTTATAAAACTTAGTTGTAAGTATTACCGTTATTTTTTAATATTTGTTTTAAATTTTTAGCACTGTTTTTATAAAATTGCCCCTCCCGCCCAAACGGAGGGATATAGACCCCCCCCACCCATAGTAAAAAATGCTTGTATTGAACTGTTCTACAAAAAAACGTTATCAATTCTTGGCGCCAAAGTTATCGTACTCTCCCCGAAGTTTTTGATATATATAATTATTGTGCCTAGTTAGAAACAAATTTGAGTTTTTTAATTTATTTAGTTTCACGCAACGGAGATCGTTCAATTTATGAACATTGGTGACCCCGACGTGATTTAGTTAACTTATTTACTTTAATAACAATTAAATCGCGTTAAACAAAACCATTGGTGAAATAAAATAATTCATTGCACTCGCGCCACTAACGGCATCAGCTTTAATTTGTCATCGACATCATCAAGACAACGCATCGCCACTAGCTAACGGAATTATTTATACTGCTATCTTGTTAAACATAAGACATCAGGCGACAACCTAGCTGTTCCAGATACAGATACTCATAGATACAGATACTCATAGCAGTACATAAAATAGCAAGGGGAACGGTATCATCGGATGGTCTAGAGATTGGTATTGTATCAGCATATAAATATAATTTATATTATAACCATATAAAATATAATTATTATACCATACAACTTGCGTCATAACCTTATTTTAATACCTACAAACGAGTGAATAGTTTGAACATTTTCATTAATTTGTCAAGGCATAATGACTGATCGTACAGATAAATTGAAATTGAGACGGCAGGTAGTTGTAGGACAGCTAGGCAGAATTAAAGAATTCGTCAATTTGCGCTTATCATCTGCATCAACCGCTGAGTTGGAAATGCGCCTCGAGGTTTAGAGCAGGTTAAAAACCATTTTGACACAACTCAATGTAAAATCGAGGATGTTGATCTTACTGAAATTTCAACTACCTCACGTGCTGACTTTGAGGAATCGTATTATAACCTAAGACCGGCTTTAACAGAAAAACTTAGAGAACTCGAAGATGAAGCAAGTTCATCTCGCCCTCATAACGAGAGCTCTTTATTGGAAACCACAATCGGAGGTTCTCCTTTAAAATTAAAGAAAGTTCCTCTCCCGACATTTTCCGGCGATTATTCTCATTGGATACCGTACTATGAGACCTTCATCGCATTAGTGCATAAGAACGCATCTTTAAACAATATCACACGCTTTCACTATCTTCGTTCATCGCTTATTGAAACAGCATTAAAATGCATTCAGTCTATCGAAATTACAGATGCTAACTATGAAATAGCTCTCAAAACGTTAATCGATCGGTATAATAAAAGACAGGTTATAGCACATGAACATCTCAAACAGATATTTAACCTCCCCAAAGTATCAAAAAATTCCGCAATAGAGCTTAGGGAACTTTTGGATAATGTTAACATCCACATGAGTGCACTCGAATCACTTGACAGATCTACAGAATTCTGGGATGATTTGATAATCTATATTGTTTCTTCAAAATTGGATATACTTTCGTTAGATAAATGGAACGATGATCGTCCTCAGGATAGATTTCCCACTTTAGACGAATTTAAGAAATTTCTAGAAAAGCGATCATATAATCTAGAGAGCAAGGCTTACCTAGTTCCATCCCCTCATGCAAACACTGTAGCAAAGTCTTCATTCAAACTATTTGAAAGGGATCCACAGCGACCTACTGCATTCACTGCAACCGCCTTCGAAAAATACTGCAATTTATGCTCAGGTACAAAGCACAATATATACCGATGTAGGCAATTCACACAGCTACTTCCGAATGATCGCTTGAAAACAGCCACTGAAATGCAATTATGCATAAACTGTCTCAAAACGGGACATTTAACCGCATCTTGTACTGCTGAAAATTGTAAAACCTGCAAAGAGCCTGCATTGGAAAACCCGCCAATCCCTTCTAGCTCTAAAAGCTCATTACATTCGGCATTTAATGACGCTGTACATCAGCACTCAACAAATATCCTGGCTACTGCTGTTATTAAGATCATTAATAAATATGGTCAACCCCTCTTATGCAGAGCGCTTCTTGACTCAGGATCCCAACTGCACTTCATGTCAGAATCCTGTGCCATACAGCTCGGTAACGTACGTTAGCATACTTATCTGCCTATAAATGGAATCGGAAGGTCAACATCAACAGAGCGTCACACACTGACAACAAGGATCGAATCGCGGTGCAGCGATTTCTCTGCCAATGTTGAATTTCACATCCTACCACAGATTATTGGCAATCACCCAGACACGGTAATTAATATGGAAGAGTGGAAATTTCAGAAAACAATCAGTTTAGCTGATCCCCGCTTCTTTCAGCCAAATAGAATTGACGTCCTTCTAGGCGTTGAACTTCATTTCGCGTTACTCATACAGGAGCAATACCGCCTTTCCGAAGAACTTCCCATTCTGCAAAATACTCAACTCGGTTGGGTAGTAGCTGGTAGATTGCATACAGCATCACCAAAGCGCTTTCACTGCAATATTGCAGTTGCCCAACAACCAACCCTGTCAACGATAGAGAAAAATGTAGCAAAATTTTGGGAACTTGAAGATTATAAGTCGCCTACGAAGGTACTAACAGACGTGGAGGAACCTTGCAACAACACTTTCAAGAGAACTTTTCACGAACAAGCTCAGGGCGTTTTGTTGTGCGACTGCATTTTAAACGCAATCCGTCAGCCTTAGGAACATCGCTCAATGCAGAAACTAGAAGATTTATGGCTCTAGAACGTAAATTAAACGCTAATACTCAGCTCAAACAGTCAAACACGGCTTTTATCAAGGACTATCAACACCTTTGTCATATGGAAGAATCGCAAACTATACCAAATTCGAACTTTTTCTACCTCACCATAGTATTCTCAAGCCAGATAGCTCTACAACAAAGCTACGCGTAGTGTTTGATGGTTCAGCAAAAACTACAGCGAGTTTGTCTCTAAACGATTTGCTAATGGTTGGACCAACTATTCAGTCCGACTTGTTTTCAATTCTCGTACGATTTAGACTTCACACTAATGTATTCACTGGCAATGTACGTCAAATGTTTCGGCAAATGTTAGCTCATGAAGATGACCGAAAGTATCAAATGATTGTATGGCGTGACGAACCCAATGATCAACTACGATATTTTACTCAATACAGTCACGAACGGCACATCTTCTGCCCCTTTCTTGGCTACCAGATGTTTGTCCCAGTTAGCTGTCGACGAAGGAAAATATTTTCCTAAAGCAGCTCAAGCTCTCTTAAACGATGTTTATGTTGATGATTGTATGACCGGAACCAACGATATTCTTGAGGCTGTAGAACTAAAAAATAGTATCATTGTACTATTAGCAAAGGGATAATTCGAGCTCAGGAAAATATGCTCCAACCATGAACAAATACTTAAGGACACACTAGACGAACACAAGGAAAAATATATATTTATTAACGACGATGAAACTGTTAAAACTTTAGGTTTGATTTGGCAACCTCACCAGGATGTTTTTAAGTTTAATTTTAATCCCGGTAACCACAAGCAGGCAACTAAGCGAACAGTTTTATCTGACCTAGGCAAAACTTTTGATCCTCTCGGCCTTATCGGTCCAATTATAGTAAAGGGAAAACTCTTCATGCAACTTTTGTGGAAATCAAAACTATCTTGGGATTCACCTCTAACGGAAGACTTAAATCTAAGCTGGGATCGCTTTATGCAGCAACTAAGACGAGTTAACGTACTGTCTTGCTCGCGTCATATGTTCAGCAGGGACTAATCAGTAAATATACAGCTCCACGCGTTTTATGATAGCAGTGAGGTTGCATTTGGGACATGCTGCTACTTACGTTCAGTAAGTCGATTGGGCGATGTTATTTGTCAACTGATCTGCTCCAAATCACGTGTAGCTCCTATTAAGGCAACAAGCTTGCCAAGGTTAGAACTTCAGGCAGCTGTTATGATGGTAGAATTAGTTGAAAGACTTATGAAAGACACTTTACCAATCAAAATCAATGAAGTCTTTTACCACACCGACTTATAGGTCGTATTAGCATGGATCTCTCAGCCATCTTACACTTGGGCTACCTTTGTGGCAAATAGGGCTGCCAGAATTCAAGAGCTTTCCAGGAGAGAGCAGTGGAGGCACGTACCAGGAAAACAAAATCCAGCTGATTTGATCTCGAGAGGTTGTACTGTAGATGTACTACAAGAACCATTCTGGTTTCAAGGTCCATTGTTTCTGAATTCTTTAGAAGAATCTTGGCAAAACCCACAATTAACCGTCCAACCTGAAAATATTCCGGAATACAAAAAATCATACACAGCGCTCTTTGCAGCCAATCCTCAATTGAACTACATCACATCTACAGTCAAATATAATGGATCACATTTGGCTACGTGTATCGATTCATTATCAGGTCGCGTAAAATAAAAACAACCACATTAGAATCAACTCTACCATCAGTAGAAGAAAGTAGCCTAGGCTTGAATGGATGATTGAATTCCAATCTGAATACATGCATTTAGAAAATAATTTAGAACTCGACAGAACAAGCCGCATACGTAAACTTGCACCATTCATTGCTAGGGATGGGCTTCTACGAGTTGGTGGGCGCCTCTCTAACGCAGACATTAGTTTTGAATCTGAGCACCAAATTATTTTGCCTAAGAACAATGTTTTAACTAATTTGATTTTTACATTTTATCATTTCAAGTGTCTGCATCTAGGACCACAAGCGCTTTTGGCCATAACTCGGCAAAGATACTGGACTGTGGACGGAAAAACACTAGCTCGCAAGGTTGTCAACAAGTGATTCCGATGTTTTCACACCAAACCAAAACGCATAGAACAATTTATGGGTGATCTGCCAAAAGAACGCTTACAACCAGGAAGCCCATTTTCAACAACTGGGGTTGATTTTTGTGGGCCTTTCAAACTACGTCCTCAGCCTAGATCCCGAACGAACCTCAAAGGATATATCGTGGTGTTTATCTGTTTCACGACTAAAGCAGTTCATATGGAGGTTGTCGGCGATCTTACTACTGCCTCGTTCATAGCAGCTCTTAGACGTTTTATCGCCCGACGCAGCTTATGTCATACCATTTTTTGCGACAATGCAACGAATTTTATTGGCGTTCGGAACGAACTTAACGAATTGAAGAAATTATTTGATGCAGAAAATCAAGCAAAAATTCAAGAACTCTGTCGTGCTGACAGAATTGATTGGCGCTTGATTCCCCCTAGATCACCCCACTTTGGCGGCCTTTGGGAGGCTGCAGTCGAAGCAGCAAAACATCATTTGGTACGAATGGCAGCACAGTCAACACTCACTTACGAAGAACTCAGCACACTCACTGCTCAAATTGAGGCGATCTTGAACTCACGTCCACTGACCCCTATGTCAGAATCCCCTCATGACTTGGAAGCACTAACACCGGGTCATTTTTTAATTGGTCGTGAGCCCACAGCTATAGTTGAACCATCTCTGCTCGATGACAATACATCAAGGCTAACTAGATACAAACGACTACAGCAAATTCAGCAACAATTTTGGCTTCGCTGGTCTCGCGATTATATGTTAAGGGTTCAAGAGCGCAGCAAATGGACAATCAAATCACCATCACTTAAAAGGTATACGATTGTTCTTCTACAAGATGACAACTTACCTCCATACAAATGGCTCATGGGCAGAATAACTAACACATTCCCTGGATCCGATGGCATCGTGCGCGTGGTAGAGGTCAAAACACGAATTGGCACATACAAACGTGCAGTCAACAAACTCTATCCTCTCCCTATGGAATAAAATTGAAGATACTTGGTATCTGCAAGGTGGCCGGTATGTTCAGTTCATCACTGAACCAACCTAAATTCATTGACAACTTGAACTATATTGACTATTCAGTAGATTACTGAACCAAGCTACTTTTTTTGTAACTTCAACCTGTCAATAAATTATTATAAACTGACATTCTTTTACCTACTCTCGTTGTAAACGGAAGTTTTTGATATATATAATTCTTGTGCCTAGTTAGAAACAAATTTGAGTTTTTTAATTTATTTAGTTTCACGCAACGGAGATCGTTCAATTTATGAACATATACTATAGCTATATATTTAAAATGCCTTTCGACGTAAAAACTAACTTGAATTAAAATTCAATATTTCTTAAAACTAAACGAGAAAATTCTTAAAAAACTCGTTTTCCTATAACATTTTATATAAAAACTTTAAACTACCCTCTACCTTAGATAAAACTAAAATATACGTAAGATATACGTAATAATGATACCTAAATAACTTAAAACTACTTAAAATACTTAAAATAACTTAAAAATAGAACAGCCAGCAGCCTTATTTTTTTTTTTCTTTGCGCAGCAGCCAATGCATATATGCACACACGCTTATAAATATGTATATATTGATATATATACATATTGAACAGTCCCAAATGCACATACACACCACCAAATGCAATTTATGTGTTTTATATTTTTTTGGTGCCACCACCGTCCTACATAAAATATACCTTTAATACTTAAAAATACGTAGGTCGGCCTAAGCAACAACCTTGGTCAACCATCAATATCAAAGTGGTCCCCCAACCACCAGAATTGTTTTACTTGCTTAACCAAGTCCTTTCTGTTCCGAAGGGGAACAGCTCTACTGAACCGCAGACGGTCTGCTCCGTTCCCAGAGCCGACGTCTCGATCATACAAGAGTCGCCGATCCACAGTTCTACGGCCGACGTGGTAGATTTACGGAACCGCCAATCTATCCTGTATCAGCCCCCGACTGTCTAAATAGAGGAATGTCTCGGGCGGGATGAAACCGTTAAGACGAACGCTCTCACTATATTCATCATTAGGGTAGTAAGCCCTGAAAATAAGTCCATTGGCTGAGGTCATCGCTCTTGCAATGTGACCCCGAATCAGCTTAATTAAAAAGTTATCTATCCTGTTTATATTGGCCCCGTTGTATAAGACCTCGTTGGCAAAATAATGTTTGTACTCCGACTCTGGTGTTCTGTGTAATCCAAGACAGGTCCTTAGACACTGCCTCTCAAACACCCGAATCTTTTCCATTTGAGATGGGGCAACGTTAAACCACACAGGGCACCCATAGGCAATCATCGGCCGGATGAGGGCCATGTAGCGAATCACCTTTACCCTGTTTTCAAGGCGGCTGCTATAAAACAACCGTCTTGTCAGAGCAAACGCTCCCCTAGCTCTGGCTAGAGCAGCATCTATATGTCGATTGAAATATAGATACTGATCTAGCCAGATACCAAGGTCCACTTGATCCAACGATCACTAGATTTCTCCAGTTCTTTCTTGTATCCCTAGAAGCCTTAGACAAAGGGGTTCTAAACAGGATAGTTTCTGATTTCTGAAAATTAATTTTTAACTTCCAGTCATCACAATATCGCTGAATTTGGTCGAAGTCACGCTGCAAGAGATTTTTGATGACTTTAAATTTTGGACCCGTCCTGTACGCTACAAGGTCATAGGCATACGCAATTGTATAAGTGAGACTACCTATCAGATCGCTGGTATAAATACTAAAAAGAATCGGCGAGTTCACAGCTCCTTGAACCGTTTTTAATATCAAAAGTTGTGGTGGAAGTTACATTGCAATTTTTGACAACAAACTTTCTACCATTGAGCATGTCATGAAGCATATATAACAGTGGTTTACTTATGCCAAATCTGGTTAACTTCAGATAAAGACCCTCTAACCATACGGTGTCAAAAGCCTTCTCTAAATCAACAAGAACGGCACCCGTGCATTGATTTTTCGCTTTGTTCCATTGAACATCAGAAACTAACTTAGACGCAGCATGAATAGTGTCATGTCCCGCCTTAAAGCCAAACTGATTGTCTGGAATAATATTCTTGTCCTCAGCCCACTTGAACAGAGCTCTATTGAGAATCTTTTCGAATACCTTACTGATACTTGGAAGAAGACTTATCGACCGAAGATTTTTTTTTTTCTTTTCACCAAACCTCCCAGCTTATGCTGGACCTCGTCCATGAGGATATGCAATGAAAAATAAAATTCAACGAGCTCTCTATCCATTGTACCAAAACAATTCTTTCATATCTTTCTACTCCTTCTAACAAGTGTCCTGCAACAACTGTTGCATTTAAAAGGCAATGTGCCATATAGGCACATAGTGAAATATTATTTTTATTATAATAAAATTTAAAAAAAAATGTCTCCTTTTTTTTTTTTTTTTAATTTCATCTGCTGAGGTACTACGTCAAAAAATGTTTTAATTTGCCAAATACAACGCCAAATTACATGATAAATATAGAAACTGGATTATCGCCGCTCTTTATAAAAACGCTAAAACTTCATACGGACTATGTTTTGAAAGTCTTAGAATTGCCGGATTATAGACTTCCAAAAATAATAGCAAAAAAGATAATAGAAAGGAGATCCCTATGGTTTGAAAAATTAGAAGACCTTGCAAGATACTGTGGAATAGAATTCAATTTATTGAATGAAAATGGAGGGTACTGCAAAGATGTTATAAACCACCTTATTTCAAAGGTCGACGAACGATACAGAGCTGATTGTATAAGTCTAACCGCGTCATCGGTACACAGGTCCACATACAGCATTCTAGAACATAATTTGCGTGAAAGAAATTATTTCCATAATGAAAATAGCAAAGAAATGATATCTTCTATTTTTAAAATAAGAGATGAACTTATTCAACTAAACTACATTCCTCACCGTCCGGATTTACCAATTTACTGTAGCCTATGCAACCTATCAGAGAGAGAAGATGTCATCCACTTTATTGGCAGGTGTCCTATCTTAAAAGAAATTCGAAGACAGGTTTTTGGAAGGAACATATTATCTAAAGAAGAAGTTATAGCACATCTGAACTGCGAAAACGACATGAGACAACTGGTATATTTCTATAAATCGGCTATGGGCTACCGTAACCAAATTATTAATGAAAATTTTTAAAACTATCAATCAAAGCTATGTTTTTTTTTTTGTAAATGCCATCGATTTTTGTAAAATGAAATTGTAATTTTAACATTTTAATGAAATTGTAATTTATATAAAGTTATAAAATAAAAAAAAAAAATAATATGTAATATTTCCGTTTTAACTAAACTAAAAGTCCATAACAACATTCCAAATCTTGTTTAAGAAAGATAAATTTTTACTTAAAACTATACGAAATCTTTAAAAAAAACTTAGTATTAAAAATTACAAAATTGTAAATTATGTATTGTCACTCGGGCAGACGGCAGCAATGCCATGCTCTAATTAAGTCAAATAAGAAGCAAACAATGTAAACAAAATTGAAATAATTTGAATAAAATATCTATCTATCTATCTATCTATCTATTTTTTTTGTTACCTATTTTGTACCTCAACAAATTTGAAATTAGTTTTTTTGTACCTCTTTTCGTTCTTGAGATACAAATGTGTTTTTTTTTCAGGCCAGTACAAACAAATATTTTAAAATTTCCCGAAATTTAAAAACAAAAAAAATATCGTCTTTTTTTTTACTATTTTGTACCTTGACAATTTTGAAATTAGTTTTTTATTCCTCTTTCCGTTCTTGGGATACAGGTGTGTTTTCTTTTTCAAGCCAGCAAGCACAAAATTTTTCTTATTTTTCTTATTTTTCTTATTGTACCTATTTTGTAACTCTACAAATCTGCCTTAATTTTTTTTTTGTAGTTTTGAAAAAAAAAAATTGTCATCTTATTTTGTACCTCTGCAAATCTGAAATTAGTTTCCTTGTACCTCTTTCTGTTCTCGATATACAAAAAACATATTTTCAAAATTAAAAAAAATTCTCTGCAAGTCTGCAATTAGATTGTTTAGACACATCATTTTTCATTCTCGAGATACAACTGTAAATTTCTTTTATTTTTTTTTTTTGACTATGCTTTTTATTACCAAGGACACCTTAAATTTCATTCTTACAATGTTTCGAAAACTAAATAAACAATAGTAGGTACAAGTAATTCAAACTGAAATCAAATTTAATAAAGTTGATTAAACTGAATGAAATTTAGGAAAATTGTGTGTCCTTGATAATAAGGAACAGTTAGTCTAGAAAAAAAAAAGAAATTTCAGATTTGCAGAGGTACAAAATAGGATGACCATTTTCTTGTTTATTTTAAAAATGTGTTTTTTACACCTCGAGAACGGAAGAGGTACAACAAAATTAAAGGAAGATTTTTAGAGGTACAATAAAAAATTTTAAAAATGTTTGTGTTTGCTGGCTTGACAAGGAAAACACACTTGCATCTTAAGAAAGGAAAAAAGTTACAAAAACACAAATAGCAGATTTGCTGAGTTTGTACCTCTACAAATCTGCAATATGTGTTTTTGTAGTTAAACAAAATTAACCAAGAATTTTTTTTCTTTTTTCAAATTTGTAAATGTGTTTTTTGTATGCCGAGAACGAAGAGAGGTGCAAAACAACTAATTTCAAGTTTATTGAGGTACAAAATAGGTACAAGAAAACAAATGACATATTCTTGAGGTACAAAAAATTAAAGTCAGGTTTGTAGTGGTAGGTAAATAAGGTACAAAAAAAATTAAAAAAAAAATTGTGTTTGCTGGCTTGAAAAAGAAAAACACACCTGTATCTCAAGAACGGAAAGAGGTACAAGAAAACTTATTTCAAATTTGTTGAGGTACAAAATAGGTGAAAAAACTCAATGAATTTTTTTTTTTAATTTTGAAAATGTATTTTTTGTATGTCGAGAACGGAAATAGGTACAAAAAAACTAATTTAAAATTTGTTGGGGTACAAAATAAGTAAAAAAAATAAATGAAATTATTTTCTTAGAAATTAGAAATATCTTGAGAAAGGAAAGAGGTACAAAAATATGAAAGCCAGATTTTTAGAGGTACAAAAATTGGTACAATACAAAATTTAAAAAAATTTGGGTTTGCTGGCTTGATAAAGAAAACACGCTTGTATCTCAAGAACGGAAGAAGGTACAAAAAACTTAACTTTTTTTTTTGTATCTCAAGAACGGAAAGAGGTTAAAAATGTTATTTCAGATTTGCAGAGGTACAAAAAAGGTACAATACATTTTTCTTTAAAAAAAAATGCAAAAAATTTTCAAATTTTGTGTATGTGTTAATTTTGTTTAAGAGCCCATCAATCGAAAATCGATAGTCGAAACAAGTCGATCATTATCAAAAGTCGACAGTCAATTTTTTTAACTGGGCGTAGGGGTGCAAAATTAAATTTTGTACGGGGACAGTGAACGTGTAAGGAAGCCAGGATAAAAAATAAAATGAAATTTGTCGGTTGCCCATCGGGTTTTATCGGTGCACTTCGGTATCGTTCGGGTCTTGTAATAGACAAGCAAACACAAAAGCTTAGTAAATGAAAAGGTTTGGGATGGCAAAAATGCTACTTTTCTTGAAAAAATAATTATTTTACTACCTATATTAAATTGAGGTAGTTAAATGTAGTTTACGTAATAAAATAAAATACACATAGTGCTAACTGTCAGAATGAAGATTGGATTTTCAGTTCTACTATCAAATTAAATAGCCAAAAAATTGAAATACATATTAGCGCAATGTTTTTTTATTGTGAAAACAATCCGATGCACTACAATACACATTAAAACCACATAAAATCTCTAAAATTTAGTTTCCTGGCGGAAAATATTCTAATTGAAACCAGCCCACTTAACATTTTAACAGTGGTTGCTAAGTGTTCTTCATTTATTTACACTTACGATAACTACATCAACTATCACAATTACCTACGCAACAGATTTAAAAAAAAAAAAAATTTCAATAAAAGTAGCATTTTTTGCTATTTTGACTACGGAAGATAATCGTGTTGGTAGTAGAATGGACTACCTCAGTTAAATACTCTGTCATCTCTGGTTGGTTGGTTGATTTTCTTCAATCGTGTCGCGGCTTATAATTGTTTTTGTGGGCTATAGGTTGAAATCGACCTTTTTCGATTTTATTGTGTCGCGGCTTAGTCAATTTTGGTGACGTATATGAAGTTTGTTATTGCTGTTTTCGCTTTCATCTCTTTCGATTTATAATTTTAATAGCTTTTTTTTTGGCGGATTAGTGTATTAACGGTTTATGTTTTGTTGCATTTAAATAAATGGAAATGTAAGCTGGTAAATATATTTTTTGAATTTTAAACTTAAGAGATAAATTATTTCATAAAGAATGTTTAGGGGAAGGTATGCTAATGACTTAATGAGTCATTAGTAATGACGGTGAGCTGGCAATAACGGTCAGTGTAGTTTTGGCGTAACTAAAGCAAAATTTGTTATTATTTTGAAGAGAATATGTAGACAAGATAGAATAAACAACTTCGACGTTTGTCAAGATCAAATATCTGTCAGATTTTAAAGTAAAAACTAAAATTACAAAGTTCAGTGACTGTGATATAATCTATATACGTATTGCATTTATAAATGTTTTATAATTTTTTTTTGTATTAATCAGATGCTACATTTCTATATGTAGTGTAGGTACGTAATTTTTTTTTATTCACAAAAAACTTCGAACTTTTTATCAGCTGAACATCAATCCCTAACAAACTTCGCAGGATCAGCCGCTGGGATACTCTGTCTGAAAATTTCATCAAAGTCGGTCCAGCCGATATAATTATATAATAATTTTTTGTCAAGTAAATCACTTGACAGTGGTCTTGGCTGTCATTTCCTGCTATGATTGACAATGACAGTCAAGTTGGATATATTGTTAACCTTCTTTTTTTTAAAGAATATGTTATAGGAGATTCGTTCCTTTTGAGAAACCTTAAGAAATAATTAGCTTTTATTTTATGTAATAAAAATATAAATTAGAACAAAATTTAAAGTGGTTTTTCATACTTTCGCTTTAATTGGCCGTTATTCTATCACTTTCCCCTAGGTTACAAAAATAGCAACACCCGGCAACAGTAGAAATGGGAACATAAACGCATCGCGAAAGAGCTTAACAACTATTCAACACATTACACAAACATAATACACATTTCATTTTAAGTAATATAATGATTTTATTCTAAAGTAATGGCATCTAAACTGTACCAACTCCCAGTGCCGGATTAGGGCAGCGTGGGACCTGCAGTAAATTCTGAGGGGCCCTTGGATTGTTTTAGGTTATCAAGTTTATGGTATTAAATAAAACAAAACTGATACCAATACACTTTTCTTGTTTTAATTTGAGCCAATTTATAAATAATACTGTGAATATCGAGAGTAAATAATATTCAATGTTCATTAAAGTGGGGTGACTTATACAACGGAATGACATAAGGTCCGCCTACATAATGTCCATGGACATTTTTCAATACTAAAACAAATATCGACCATTGTGTATATTCCTATGAAGTACTTCACCAACTTAAACTAATATAATTTATATGCACGATCGTTAATTAAATGCTGACACGCTGGGAATCGGATTTTCTGCTTTTCCCATATAACGTAGCTTTAATTATTTAATATATAAAACACATAGCTCATAAGTAAATTTTCTTGTCATCACATCATTGCATTTTGTATGTACCTATCCAAAAACACCCAATCGACATAAGACGCGTGAGACCAGACACACAAAAATGTATGACAATAATACAAGGTCAATGTTTTGCCTCACGCGCTTGAAACCCAATCTATCCATCCTCAAGCTGGATATACATATAAATATTTTCCACGACTAAGATTTGGTGAAAAATATACATAAAACTATAACAAATATACATAATATACATAAACCTATAACAAATTATAAAAGTCCATATCAGCCCATACAGCTTAAACAAAAAAACACACGAGCCGAAATTCTTTTTTTCTTGACCCTCGCTGACACAGTTACTTTTCATTTGATTATTGATTGCACTGTGTGACTCTCTCATGCAAGGCAAGTTTAAATAATATTACATGTATAACTGTGAATTTTCGTGATTATCCAGGGGCGGATCAATACGTATTGCTACTAAGGCCTAACACTAGTAGTAATGTGTTACTGAAAAGTGCTTTTGGTTTTTTAGTACTAATTCTCAGTTTAGATTATTTCTGTTATTTGTTTTTTTTTATGTTTCAATTTTATAATGGAGGATAAATTTAGGGTTATTTTAGCAACATTCGGGGGCTAAGATCGAATATTGTTTCTGCGTTTGTCCATACTGTAGTATACAGGCCAGCTGTTTTGGCACTAAGTGAAACCCAAGTAGGTGTAAATACTGATCCTGCAGAATTTAAACTCAACGGGTATATCTTAGTGCCATTATTCCTTTCGTACCATGTTCTCGCCGTCTTTATTAGAAATGACGTTGCTTACTAACTTCAACCACAATACGGTTCTTGTTTGAACTCGTTATTTAGATTTATGTGGTTAAAATTTACTGTGAATAAGCATTTAATTCATATATGTTTCATTTATCGGATTGCGGGCGATTTCAATGTACACAATTCTAGTATGAGAAAACAATGTCAAGCTCTTTGCTGAGTTAAACCACTTGACTCAACTTGTCGACGAGCCAACACGAATTCCTGACGTTGCAGGTCACACACCCAACACTCTAGACTTGTTTCTTACCTCTCATCCTGATAAATACACTATTAACGTATCATCATCTCTAGGTAAGTCGGACCATTGTGTCGTATCGGCAAAATTCTAGTGCAAAAATAGTCCAGTTAAAGAAAAGACTCCAAGAAGAACCGTTTGGCAATACGAGAATGCCAACTGGGACGGACTCAATAATTTTTTCAGAAACTTTAGCTGGTCATTATGCTTCCTCGAAAACTTAAAGAAAATTCGTGGTTTGATTCGATCTGTCAAGAGGATATCAGTTTGAGAGAAGTAAGTTTCCGTTGTTATAAAGCCAACAGTACTGAGAAAAACCGGAATAATTTCAAACAAGCTAGAAAGACCCGCAACGGTCATATTCGACGAACCAAATTTCTACATGAACAAAAATTACGTCAAAAAATACTGCAATGTCCCAAAGGCAGTAAAAATTTTTGGTCGTTTGTAAAAAACATACGAAATTCAAGTTCGTCATCGGTTCCGACGCTCGTCTTAAACGACACCCCTGTGGTCAGCTCACAAGGAAAACCAAATTTGTTCTCAGTTTGCTGCTAAGTCCACGCTGCCACATAGTGATATGGCACCTCCTGTGCTTGAGAGCGTAAACGGTTTTATGGGGCGAATCTTCTTTCGCACTCGTACAGTTGTATATAGTATAGTATTTTCCCCTTTATTCTGAAGAGGTGTGCTTCCACGCTGGCAAAACCACTGCGTAAGCTTTTCCATCTGTCCTATTCTACTGGTCTCTTCCCGAGTGGATGGAAAACAGCCTTTCTTTCTAAGGTCATGGAAACGCTGATTAACTATCAGCTTAGAAATATCTCGAAGAACGAAAGCATCTTAATGAACGGCAGTACGGTTTTCGTAGCAATAGGTCCACTGATGATCTGATGGCTTATCTAACCGAAAAGTGGAACCAATCTTTACATCGTTTTGGTGAAAGTAAGATTATTGCGCTTGATATTTCAAAAGCATTTAATAGAGTTTGGCATCAAGCTCTTTTTTGAAAATGCATGCTTTCGTTATTGATGAATCTTTAGTTCGTTGTATTAGAAATTACCTTTCGGACCGTTCAATACAAGTAGTACTGGATAGCTTCAACTCTGAAATTTTCAATATAATTGCTGGTGGGCCCCAGGGCTCCGTTTTGTCTCCGACTCCCTTCTTGATTGTTATTAATGATCTTTTTTCTGAAACTTCTAATACACCAAATTGTTTCGCTGACGACAGCACCCTCAGCTTTCCATATTCGTTTCCAGATTCACAACCCAGCTCTTCGGTTGTTGAACTGGAACGATAGCGAATGATAAGCTCATTAAATTTCGATCTCGACAGCATTTTTCAATTCGGAATTAACAACCGCGTGGAATTTAATGCTTCTAAAACTCAATGTTGTCTTTTGTTGTTATAGCGTAACATACCCCTTATGCCACTATCTATGAGTGGCACTTGTATAGAGGAAACTGAAAAGCTTTCCATTCTCGGTATGTGTGTTACCAACCTTCTGTGTAATGATTACATATTTGATGTCGCCAAAAACGCTGCGAAATGCTTAGGTTTCTTACGACAATGCAAGAAATTTTTTTCTCCCAATGATCTGGCTGTTGTCTATAAGGCGTATATTCGTCCAAAACTAGAGTACAATTCTCATGTCTGGGCAGGAGCTCCTGTAACTTATTTGAATCTCCTAGATCGAATTCAGAAAAGAGCCTTAAAAATGATAGGGGAGCGGATTATAACGGAAACATTTGTGTCACTTGAACACCGCCGAAACGCTTCTTGCATCTCCTTATTTTATCCCTTTTTTTTGTAAAGAGTGGTTCGCCGAAATGGCCAGTTGCGTTCCTCCCCTGAAACAATTCAACCGCAATACTCCTACTGCAATGAATTCCCATGAGTTCACCCTTGAGCTCAACTTCGGACGAACAGTTAAGTACAGAGACTCTTTTTTTAGCCCCACTACACAAATGTGGAAGGCTTTACACGGCTCTGTTTTTCCCTTCCATTTTAATCTTCAAGCATTCAAAACCAATGTGCAACGGTATCTCCTTTCAACCCCTATCCAATTTTCCTAAATGCTCGTACTGTGTTAATCATATAAAGGGTATTCAAAATCCCTTGAGTGCGGGCAAAATATTAAAAAATAAAAATTATTTCAAATAGTTGCTGATGCCTTGGGATATGCATCCTGAAAGTCATTAGCTAACTTTACCAAACATCTTGTTGCTAAATAAGATGCGGATGCCTTTCTATGTTTTACTGTGTTAAGTTGATAAGTTTGCAATGGACTGTTCGTGTCAGCCCTCCATAAAATAAGCTAATAAGCCTTATCATCATAAGGAGAATTGTTGGCCTCATATGTGAGGAAGGAAGATTCCGGAAACGGTTCCATCATGAAATGTAGACAATCTACCTTGAAGCAGATATCGTGACAAAAATTAGGTTCGGTAGACGCCGGTGGGCAGGGCACCTAGCTTGCATGAGCAAAGAGGAACCTGCTCGGAAAGTTCTCTGTGGTACATTCTATGGCAGACGACAGCATGGTAGACCACGCTTGCGCTGGAGAGATGGCGTAGACCAGGACGACCGGAGCCTTGGGGTGCGAAACTGGATGGCGTCGGCTCGAGACCGAGATAGGTGGAGAGACTTGTTGAAGGAGGCCAGGACCGGACCCCGGTTGTCGAGCCGATGATGATGATGATGATGATGATGATGATGATGATGATGATGATGATGATGATGATGATGATGATGATGATGATGATGATGATGATGATGATGATGATGATGATGATGATGATGATGATGATGATGATGATGATGATGATGATGATGATGATGATGATGATGATGATGATGATGATGATGATGATGATGATGATGAAGCCTTATCATTTGGGTTGATTAATATTTGTCTGTACATTTTGCTTATATATCTCCAGTAAATACGTACTTGTGTAGTCTGAAGTTGCAAATGACAAAAAATAAGTCAGTTTGGACTGTTGGACCAACAATAAGGGCATCATTGAGTGAATGGCTCGAATGCTTTTCGCAGAAACATCAAAAATTACTCAGAGTTTCGTTGAAGAACTCGCAGGTTTAA
Organism: Baccha elongata; assembly: GCA_951217065.1. Lineage (NCBI taxonomy): Eukaryota > Metazoa > Arthropoda > Insecta > Diptera > Syrphidae > Baccha > Baccha elongata. The sequence continues at coordinate 494,939 of CATNUY010000214.1, read as the reverse complement.
GTACACAATGGTGTGGAAGGAAAAAGTTTGATTTTGGTATATCATTTTCAGACATTATTGGGGCTCATATTCGTTCATGAAGTTCACATAGGTTGCCTTTAATTCATTGTCACACTCGAGTTTTCTCTCCAATGAATAAAAGCGCTAAGTGGCCATTTGGCAAGAATTTCCTAGTAACTCATTTGGTTCATGTTTAAAAGAAGTCGAACTCAAATTGACCATTTGCTGTGGTGGTCTAAATATTTTTAAAATGCTCTTCACACTTGAATTCTTGTTCACTATAGACGTTTGACTCACCTTCAAAAGATTCACTTTCCCAAAATGATCTGACAAGTTTATCTAATGAACTTTTGTCACTTGGTGACAGTATTATTTTAGAACTGTATTCATAGCGCTACCTGCAACTAGCCAACCTAATTTGCTGTTTCGCAATATAGGAATATTTGCGGCAACCTTGAATTCTCCCGGTAGCAGAATATCAATGAAAATTTCGGCACCAACCAATAAATAGATACGATGAGAATCAATAGATCCTGGATCAGCAAGAATAATATTAGGAGGCAATATCTCACTTATTTTGGCATGATGCTTGCCTCAATATTTGACCTATATGAAGAGGTTCTTGATTCTATTGAGACATCAATGACAAAGTTGGAGTGACCTTCCTTACCCCCCGCTTTTTACATCCCAGCTGCTGAGCTATAGATGCGGTGATGAAGTGTAACTGTGATACCGAATCGAGCATGGCTCTGCATGGAATTCGCATACCATTTTAAGCTTTGACGTTTATAATGGCGGTAGCAACATGAACTTGGCACCCTTGTGTGCTAACCCCTAATGAAGTATTAGCAGATAAACCTGATTGTGGCTCATCACCCCGACCAATATGATAGTTGCACGACTTACCATATAATGGTTGATTCGGTTCTGAAACCTTGCTTCCACGTATTCTAACAGTTGTTTCATTGTTGGACAGCTCGGTGCATCCAGTGATTCCTCGATCAGCATTCTGGTGTTTTTATCCATTCTTTCTAACAGTAGTAAATGGACAAGAAGCGGGTCCCATCCTGTAATTTCATACCCAAGGTTGTTAATGGCTTGCACGAATTCTTTGGTTGTATCGTGTAGCCTTTTCAATCTTTTGGTGTTGTCTACGACACTAAATTGTTGAAGCAGCCCGTTAAGTTGACCAGTTAATAATAGCCTCTTGTTGTTAAATCTATCCACCAGTGTTTTTCATGCCACCTCATAGTTTCTGTCCTTTGCATATCTGGTGACGTTAGCTCTCAGAAAATAAAGCTTCTTAGCTGGTGAAATAGGTTGTGTATGCACCATTTGTGTGTATAAATCATAGAATTGAGTCCAATTGAGATAGCTTCCATCGAATGTGGGTATCTCATTTTTTGGTAGATTTATAGCCGCAGAAGCATTATTTGCTACATTTGATGTAGAAGCACTTGGTAGACACATTATTTTAAAGTTTGTTCTTGGAGATCAAAATATAGCTCTATGACCACTGCATTTGCACCATAACCAAGTCGTTGGTACGCTGCTGCTAAATCCTCCCAATTACGAGTTAAAGTTTTTATTTTAATTATATATTCTTGAGGCGAAGTGTTTTTTAATTCCATGGAGTTTTTGAGTGATGCCTGACTTATTTCGTCAATTAAAGTCTAGTATGTAGCTTAAGTGAAACGAAAAATTCCATACAAAAATGACACAGTGAAATCATAAACGAAATTTTTCGTATTTCTTTTCGTGTTGTGGTACGCAGCTCCATGGTGAAACGGTTTATAACCAGTTCAAGTCCCCACTACTACTACTACTCTTTTCGCACACAATTTAATTGACCGAGATATTAATTTGTTGCTTAATTTTCAATACGATTCATAATATCGTCTTTCATAAAATTATGAACCTTTTTTATCTGACCACAATAATCCGTGGTGAAGTAGTCGTCCTGAACGTCCGGATAATTTTCTCTGATCTCGCTATCTGCTTGATCAGACTTTCAAAGAGTTCCCGTTTTCACTGTCGATCGGTTTGCGGGCTTGGAACAACTGCCCGAACTTTAGATACATATTTTCCACCAACTCTTAGTCGTGGAAAATATTTACATATTCGAACGGGCAAGCTTGAGGATGGATAGATTGGGTTTCAAGCGCGTGAGGCGAAACATTGACCTTGTATTATTGTCATACATTTTTGTGTGTCTGGTCTTACGCGTCTTGGGTCGATTGGGTGTTTTTGGATAGGTACATACAAAATGCAATGATGTGATACAAGTAAATTTACTTATGAGCTATGTGTTTTATATATTAAATAATTAAAGCTACATTATATGGGAAAAGCAGAAAATCCGATCCCCAGCGTGTCAGCATTTAAATAATTTGATCGTGCATATAAATTATATTGGTCGAAGTTGGTGAAGTAGGAATATGAAACTAATTATTCCAAAATATTATGAATATAGATAGCTATCGATAGTTGTAAAAAACTATCGATTATAAATCAATAATAGTAACCGATAGTGCAATCGATATTTGTCAACCTCTATACACATATGACATTTATTTAACAAAAGTACTTTCATTTGTGAGTTATTAATAGGTTTTATGCAACACATGCAGTGAACTTTTTTCAATAAACTATGTCTTACAAGTGTGAAGGAGTCACAGCCAACGACCTCTTAATTAATTGCTCTACAACTATTAGCAGGTTGTCAACCCTCGGCTGTGCCTCGATATCCGATCCTCTCACATTCAGTTGCATTGCATAGAAATACATAACACTTGACTTGCTTGTGTATCATTGGAGTGCATTGTACTCAGAACGATATGATTCCCAACTACAGGCCACTGCCAGCCGACAGAAGTAATAAGGGATCATATTGCTTTGACTGCATGCGTGCTGTTTATGACATAACAATAGTCTTTGGGTATGAGCATTTGTTTATGATATAGGTCATTGGCGCTCAACCAAAAGAATGTGATGATGCAGCATTATAATCGGATATCGAAGTGTGGTCGATTGTTCGATAACCACAATCAGAGCTTATTGAAGTTGTATAAATAGGGTATGAATTTTGAAATAAAGATCAATAGTGATCGTGGACTCGATCGAACATACTTTCTGGTTTTGTTAATATAAGGCATTGAGCCGACGACTATTCCAAAGAAGTTCAAAGTCGTTTCCACTACCATACCTCAACTTTGCAGTTAGTGCGAAGAGGTTTGAGCCTACAGCAGTGAATGCTTGGCGATTTGGTAGTTGGAAGGCAGCGACTTCATTCAAGATTGCAAATAAACGAGGGAAGAGGAAATGTACCTAGCCTTCAAATATTACTAGATCGATCAGTAGATCCCAGAAAATTAAAATTGTTTCCACTATTATTAAAACATAAAATAAATCTTTGAAATAATTTATATGTATCTTTACAGAAAACTAAAAAACATAAATGTTAATATGTAGGTATAATAACGTTAAAAAAATTTCTAACATTAATTTTAAGATCACGAGATCACGTAGGGAATCAACTGGGGAGAGGGATACGCTTTCGTGAAAAGGTTATTGCTTGGCGCTTGCTCACATTCAGTTCGAGAAAATTTTTCAGACACCAAGTTGAAAACCGATTACGATAATTTTGGAGAAGACAGGAGTCAGAAGGGGAGGAAATACGCCTATAGATTTTCTTGTCGTCTGGGTAAATAGATATCAAAAAGTCGTTTATGACGAAATCGACATCGTTGATGGTTAAAATAAATATCAGTGGGCCGAGGTGGCTGCCTTGCGGGACACCAGAGGTGGCTAGAATTGAATCCGATTCGAAGATCTGAAGATAAATTTGTACTTGCAGGTCTTTTAAGTAAGATTGGATCCATGCTATACATATTGGTTGAAAGCCTAGAGCATTAAGCTTAAAAAGGATTAAAGAATGAGAAATTTTATCAAAGACCTTGCTAAGATTAGTTGCAATTACATCAACTTCATTGCCATCTTCGAGATCGCATAAAGCACCGGAAACAAATTCTACTAAATTGGTAGTAGTTGATTTACCTTTCAGAAAACCATGTTGTTTAGGTGATACAAGTTGTTTACAATGAAACAGCATTGTATCTTATATAAGGCTTTCGAAAAGCTTCGGAATACAGGAGAGTTTGGCGATTGGACGGTAGTTGGAAATTTCTTTCTTCGGGCCTTTTTTTATGAATAGGGATTATTAACGAATTTTTCCAGAGAGAAGGAAAAATTCCTTGTGAAATTGAAAGCTTAAATAAGGCTGTTAGGGGCTTAACAAAATTGGAGCATCATTTTTTCAGTATTATAGCAGGAATCCCATCTGGACCCGCAGAATAATCCGCTTTCAGATTATTAATTTTAGCCTCGAAAGTTTCCGACGAAATTATAATAGAGGTTAAGGATGTTTTCGTTCATTTGCTTAGATAAGAGAAATATTCTGAATCGGGCTTTAAGGTGCTCGTGGAAAAAGACTGACTGAAAAACTGGGCGAACAAGTTAGCAATTATTTAAGAATCATCTGAACTTGTATTCAAAAATGTTAAGGTAGAAGGGTAGCTATCAGATTTACGTTTGGCATTAATAAAGTGAAAAAATGTTTTAGGGTCAATCATTATGTTAGACTGCATTTGATTGAGGTATTCGTTGTAAAGAGAATCACAAAGTTCTGAAAAAATTGTACTGGTGTTCATATAGTAAGTAAAGTCGAAACCAGAACGCGAAGTAAGGTAAATTTGCCAAAGTTTGTTTCTTTTATTTCTTAAAGACCGTAGTTCACTATTGTACCACGGGGGGGATGAAGAGGTATTCTTATGGCGAATAACAGGGACAGATTGAGAAAGACAGCTAAACACGCTTAAGTAAAAATAAGATAAAGCTAATTCTATGTTTGGGTTTTGATCGATGCTGTCGAAATCAACGGAGGCTAATAAGTTGTTAAGTTTACGGAAGTTAGCTTTACGAAAATTGAAAGACAAAGGGCTCTCAGTCAGGGTTGAATTATGGGGAAAATCATAAGAGAGTAACGACACAATTGTCTGCGTCAGAAGAAAACACAAGGTCAAGCTGACGTCCTAAGTTATTTTTAACGCCACTTAATTGGAAAAGGTCTAAGTCTACCAAGCAGTCGGTAAAGAGGATTTCTTTATCTGAAGAGGGATTGAGAGCTGTATAATAAGATTCCTCATCAGAAAGAACCCATTGAAGATTTGGAAAATTGAAATCTCCTACGACTATAACAATATCGGAAGGATCAGCTGCTTCGAAAATGGAATCAAAAGCATCTACTGCAAGCTGATAAGATTCTATAGGCTGTGATGGTCTGATATAACAGCAGATTGTGAAAATGGTAATTTTACATAGTTTAGATTTAACACAGACGTACTCAAAAAAGGTATTGTGAGGTGTCTTAAAGAGCATTGAGTCGATGCGATTATGTATGACTAGTAAAACTCCGCGACCAGAAGAGTCGACATCATTAGAAGACCCGTCTACACGAAAGACGTTGAAATTGGAGGGAAAAAGTTCGCAATCGCTTATATCCTGGGATAGATTGGTTTCAGACAGTGCAAAAATGTCATAAGGGAGTTTTTGAGAGTTAAGAAAGACCGAAGATGTTTTGGAGCGGAGACCTCGGACATTTTGGTAGTAAAGAGATAAAAATTTAGGGGCTGGAACGGGAGTCTTCAAGTTAGGGACGAAAATAGTTTTTGATATTTCTGCGGGTACCTTGAAGGTATGAATAACGTTTTGAACTGATATGTGAAGCAAGCGCTGAAAGATCCTTTTCCACAGTATTAGCGAATATGTTAAAACCTTCATAATAGCGGATGTATATTTGTTTAAGAAGAGAAGGATCGGTAGGGAGGCCTTCCTTCTGAATTAATACCATGACATTTGTTTTTGTCTTGCCATTAATACAAATAGTCAGGTTTGTCATATAAATATGAGAGATATAGGCGAACGTTATCATAGAGCCGTTGATCCCGTAATCTTGCCATTATATAACGGCCCTCTAAATCATTGACCGTCGATGTGAGACCAACCAATCGAGAAGTCAGTTTTACTAAGGGAGGGATCAGGGTCGAAAATAGGTGGATGGGGTGAGGAAGGGGGAATAGAGATAAAGGATGGAGTAGGATTAGAAGGGATATTCGTTGCAGGTGACTTGGAAGGATTGAGAGTGTGGGAGTGTATAAAATTAGGATAGTTTGCATTGAGGGGGTTGTTATCTGACGAGGAGGTGTGGTGAGGTGAATGGATTACATTGGAAGTTAGATCAAATGAGACTCGCTTACTTAAAGGGTTAGAGTTGAATTTTGAAAAAGTGGGAAAAATATTAGTTTGAAGTTCCAGTTTGAGTCTAATTTAGGGACTTTTTAAGGGTTTATATTAGGTTTGGGTACATTTTTGGGTTTAACACTAGGTTTATTTTTAAATACTAAGTGCGCTGATGATTTCTTCATGGATGATCTATTAGGTTTAAATACACTGTTGGATTTATTTTGTGGTCTGTCAATCCATTTTGTTAAATTCATCTGTCCTAGCCGGAAAAAGTCGTCAGAATACGAGGGAAAAAGCCATATGTATCTGGATGGTATGTTTACTTTGAAACTTTGATGACGCGATCGGGGTGATGAAATTTTTTGACATTCATTAATAGAAATGGTGAATTTACGCGAAAAAGTTTTTTATCCAATTAACATCAGCATGACGAGGAGCACCTCTGATAAAAAATGGAACGTTGTCAGATTTATTCAGCTTGCTTATCCTGTTGTTCCATTCCGACAGAGACCAAGTAGTTCCAAAACGTATAAGGGATTGTAATTTTTTCTTCAGAAGGGCGTAGTTGATGAGCAGCAGAAGCGAAGGTGAAGCATTAGAAGGAGATTGTTGTTGAACTGCAGGAGAAGGTGGTGCGGAAGAAATAGCAGGTAAGGGAATACGAGCATGTGGCGGTGAGTCCAATAATTCTTCCAGTAGAGAAGTCTCGAACATAATGGAGTATGTTGCAGTTGTCTTGGTATCCCATCAATTTTACTTGATGCATATTTAATTTCTTCGGTTAGTTGGTCAATGCTTATTCGAGTTTCAAGCATTTCACTGCTCATTAAATTAATAAAACTCGCGGCGGCGTCTTCTAGAAGGGCAAGGGGTTGATGGAGACCAGGGCCCGTATTACGTATTACGAAACGAACGGCAAAAAAATGATAGTGAAGAAAACGAAAGCCGCAACATAAAGCGATTACAAGTAATGAGAATAGTTTTATGAAATTGTTGCCAGATAAAACAGAGAAAAACATTTTTTTGAAGTGCATCGAACTTCACGTTGTTGAATAGATGTCAAAAATTGATCAAAATAAACAAAGGCGAGTGTGAAAGAAAAGAAGTTGTCCATATTATTTAGAAGATATTAAAGTGTTTTTCCATTGCCCTTTTTGTTTTTATATTTTTATTGTTAACATTGTTTCGAAGGAAGAGGACACAACACATATTTCAAAGAAAGCAAGCAGAAATGTGTTATAAGAAAAATGTGGGAGGCGAATAGTTTTTTACAATGCCGGTATATGTTTTCATAAAAATTTAAGTGTGTGTCTTTTGGTTGTTTTTTTTTTATTATTATTATATTATTAATAAAATATTCTTCAGTTTTATTTGTTTGTTTGTTTGGTTTTTAATCTGCTCCAGTTTTTCTCTGATCAGCAGACACAACACAGTCACCATAATATTTTTGACAACAACGAAAATGAAAGCTAAACGATAGTCAAATGGCACTCGAAAGACAAAACGGGTATCGTTGAAACTTAAACGATAGTCGTTTTACGTAATCGCATTTAAACAAGAACGAGGGTTTTTCAACGATTATCGTAATACGTAATACGGACCCAGGTGTAGTTACTTTAGATGTTGATTGAAGAAGACAATCAAGGTCACTACGAATAGAATTTAAAGATTCCATTGTTTGAATAGAGTTGGTAGTGATACAAGAGTACATATACATTGTATCTGCCATATGGCCAAAACTCCCCGGCGTAACATTTCGGACAATATCAATTTATTTATATTGTATCCCAAGAAAATAAAATAAAATAAAAAAAAGGTTTTGTGGTTATGTATATGGATTCAAAAGCTTTGTGGTTTGACGAAAAGGACGATTGTGCGCAAAAAAAAATACAAAGAAGAACGATCCGAAATAAGTCAAACATCATGAGCTTAACAGACTTTTTTAAATATCATTTAGATAATGATAGGAATAATAATACTTTAACTATGTGTCTCTAAGGCACATTGCCTTTTAAATGCAATAATTGTTGCACGACACTAGTTAGAATTAGTAGAAAGATAGGAAAGAATTGTTTTGGTACAATGGATAGAGAGCTCGCTGAATTTTATTTCTTATTGCATATCCTCATGGGCGGCTTCCAGCGTAAGCTGGGAGGTATGCTGAAAAGAAAAAAAATGCTTTGTACTCAAGTGCGTTTTGAACCTGCAACCCCTTGGTTAGCAAGCAAGCACTCCTTTTTTTTTTTTATATTCAATTTTTATTTTTCATTTTACTTATAACTACTTAAATGCTAGACAAAAACCTTAAAAACTAGCTGACAGAATAACTTAACTAACTTACTGGCCCCATGCGGGCGCTCTAAATTATGCTATAACTATATTTAAAATTGCTTTTCGGCGTTAACACTAACTTAAATTAAAATCCAATATTACTTAAAAATAAGCGAGAAAATTCTTTAAAAACTTGTTTTTCAATTACTTTATTGTAAATAAAACTTTAAACTACCCTTTACCTAAATAAAACTAAATTAACCTAAATTAAACTAAAATATACCTAATAAAAATACTTAAAATAACTTAAAACTAGAACCAGCAGCATTTTTTTTGTGAGCATAAGTGTATGCATACACACATCTATACATTCAAATGTTTACATTTACATACATGAATGTGCACGCGCCAACGAACGCATATACGCACAAACAAATGCAGTTTTGGTATTTTTATCTTTTTTTTTGTGCCACCGGCAACAACTTTGACTAACCATCAATATCAAAATGGTCACCCAACCACCAAAATTGTTTAACTTACTTGTCCAAGTCCTTTCTGTTCCGAAGGGGCACAGCTATTCTGAACCGCAGACGCTCCGCTATGTTCCCAGAGCAGACGTCTCGATCATACATCGAGTCGCTGATGCACAGTTCTACGGCCAAAGTGGTAGATTTACAGAACTGTCAAACTATCCTGTATCAGCCCCCGACTGTCTAAATAGAGGAATGTCTCGGGCGGGATAAAACCGTTAAGACGAACGGTCTCACTATATTCTTCATTGGGGTAGTAATCCCGAAAATAAGTCCATTGGCTGAGACCATCGCTCTTGCAATGTGACCCCGAATCAGCTTAATTAAAAAGTTATCTATCCTGTTTATGTTGGCCCCGTTGTATAAAACCTCGTTGGCATAATAATGTTTGTAGTCCGACTCTGGTGTTCTGTGTAATCCAAGACAGGTCCTAAGACACTGTCTCTCAAACACGCGAATCTTTTCAATTTGAGATGGGGCAACGTTTAACCAGCCAAAGGCAATCAGCGTCCGGATGAGGGCCATGTAGCAAATCACCTTTACCCTGTTTTCAAGGCGGCTGCTATAAACCGACTCTTGTGTTCTGTGTAATCCAAGACAGGTCTTAAGACACTGTCTCTCGAACACGCGAATCTTTTCAATTTGAGATGGGGCAACGTTAAACCACCCAAAGGCAATCAGCGTCCGGATTAGGGTCATGTAGCAAATCACCTTTACCCTGTTTTCAAGGCGGTTGCTATAAACCAACCGTCTTGTCAGAGCAAACGCTCCACTAGCTCTGGCCAGAGCAGAATCTATATGTCGATTGAAGTATAGATACTGATCTAGCCAGATACCTAGGTGCTTTACTACATCTTTACTCGCCAGTGGATGTCCACTTCATCCAACGATCACTAGATTTCTCCAGTTCTTTCTTATATCCCTAGAAGCTCTAGACAACGGGGTTCTAAACAGGATAAAAACAGGATAGATCGCTGGTGTAAATACTAAAAAGAATCGGCGAGTTCACAGTTTCTTGCTGTAGACCAAAAGTTTTGGTAGAAGTTACATTGCCACTTTCGACAACAAACTTTCTACCATTGAGCATGTCATAAAGCATATATAAAAGTGGTTTACTTATGCCAAATCTAGTTAATTTTAGATAAAGATCCTCTAATCATACGGTGTCAAAAGCCTTCTCAATCAGAACGGCAACTGTTCATTGATTTTTCGCTTTGTCCCATTGAACATCAGAAACTTACTTAGACAAGGCATGAATAGTGTTATGCCCCGCCTTAAGGCCAAACTGATTGTCTGGAATAATATTTTTGTCCTCTGCCCACTTGAACAGAGCTCTATTGAGAATCTTCTCGAATACCTTACTGATACTTGGAAGAAGACTTATTAAAAAATTAACTGAAGTTCTATCTTCGAAATTTACAATGAACTGGGTCCATTTCGCTCGGCGATGGTTGAGTTTGACAAATTTTCGCCATTGAACCCGGTGAACCCGGTATTCTCGAATCGCCATTGCGTAATGTTATTTCCAAGGTAGAAATTGTGCAGCAAGGCTCTGTTCTCCAGGTCATGATTCGGACGAATCCTAGCATTCACCTTATACACTTGCTGGGAAGCAGACCCTACAGCTTCTACCTTTTCCTGAGGATCTTCTATCACATAAAAATTATCATCGAAAACGGCACCCTGCGGACCTATTCCTGCAATCGTTAGTACGTCTTCGTAATCTGTTGTCCTCTGGAGTTTAAGACATGGAAGTTCGTTTTGATCATTTCTACTAAATATTTTATTTATTTGGGGAAACATACTATGGTCGCTAGAATTAACGGCTCGAATCCTGTTATCCCAATATAAATTAATAGACAATCTATAGTTTTGTCTTATCAGAACGTTAATGTTTTTGATCGACGACTTCAATGTCCTAATCTCCAGATTACGTGTGTCCGTGAAACGTCTGTACAGAAGTTTCAATCTAGTCAGCAGTCCACTTTTTTGTCGGTGTAGTGCGTCGATTGTCGCGTTCTTGTATAAACCAAGAGGGTCTTCTTCCTTATATTTTGGGATTGTTCTTTCCATTTTTCGTTTAATAGTCGTATCCATTTGAGTCAGGTACCCGTCGATCTCGACGTTCGTCAGGTTCCTGTCATTTGGTGGAGAAATGTCATCGGAACGTATTTCTCTTGCCAAGGCGTTGGAGAAGCGTGGCCAGCACGTCTTACTGAAATTGTAAGAGTGTACAGGCACATACTCTTTAACCATATAGCGTTGACGGCAGAATAGAGTAGAGGTAATCAAACCTAGCCGCCTGCTTCCTGATCTGTTTTTGCACATCGGTTAACTGACCATGAATAGTCCGCAACTCCTGCATCAGATCTGCCTCTGGCACAGGAGCCGTAGGCACTTTGACCTGTTTGGTTACCTGTGGTTGAGGCTGTACCGTGTTTCCTTTTCCAGACGCCATATGGGCGTAAGAAATTGCGTAATTGACGGAAGTTGTTGTCTGGCGTACTTCAGGGCGTCTCACATCTACTGTTTTCTTTTGGGCTTTGTTTTTCTTGATCTCATGAAACTTTAAGCAAGCATTCCATCCATTGTAGCATTGCCGCCCACGAGATAGATCCGGATGTGAACACATAAATTCAATAATCAGCCTTATTGTGAAGTTCGCCCGAACTACATTACCCCCGAAATAATTGACATTTCACTTTTCGCCTATTGTGAATGTTCAGGCGAAAATTGTGAATTTCCGGGCGAAATCAATTAATGTTCGAAAAATTCCCCTAATTGTCATCAATTATTCCGGGCGAAATGCGATGCGATCGACAGGTAAAATGTTCACTTATTTTTAGAAGGCGAACGAGTGAAAAAGTTGTGAATTGCAAGACATTTGTTTATTTTTCGTCAGCTCAAGTATAACAAAACGCTAATTTGTATTATTGTTTAAATCTGTAAAACATAAATGTATTGAAATATTTTCACAAACACATGAAATGTTTCAAAACATTTAACACCAAATCATCCCTCAAAATTGTCTTCGAACTGTTACCTTTTAGAACTCTTCGTTTTGACTGCACTTTTGATAACAAAACAAATAAATATAATTTGCTACTAAACACATATGTATTTATATTTAAATATCGTAGGTATTCCTTTGATTTTGTCAGGATTGATCGGAAGAGTTTACTTTTTTCATTTCATGGATCAACGAAGTAGCTCTTTTTGTGGTTTGATTATTTAACTTTTAACAATTTACTATGATTTACTTTATTCACAAGTTGCAATATTCATAACAAATACACATCCAAAAGATTGTTTAAACAATTTAATTTTGCAATCCCTTCAAAAAAAACAACACAACACAATTATCGCTCTTCTTTAGATCTGTCAAATCAGAAACTAGGTGTGTTCATTTATTTTTTCAAGTAAATTCTTGAACTTGAAGGAGTAAAAAATATTCTCTCAGAGGCATTTATTACAAAAAAAAATAATAGAAGATATTTTAGAAAGTTGTACTCAGTAGCTATTTAATTATAAAAATGTAAAATTCAAACCGAAAATATTTCAAAATCAAGATTAATGATGTTTGTTAGAAATGAAAAACCAAACTGTCACAATTTGTTCCGGAGTAAATTAATGTTACTTTTAAGAAGTGCATAAACACGGCTCGCTTATCCGAAATGTCAATGTTGATTGGAAGTGAAAAATCGTTCGGGCGGAATTCCCAATAGCTTTTAAAATTCCGGGGGAACAGATTTTCGCCAGGCGAAATGTATTCCGGGTGAACTTCACAATAAGGCTGAATAATTTAAAATTGATTCTGCTTGGTGTTCATATTTTTGTTTGAGTTTCCCCTTTAAAATAAAGTTCTTTAATAATCAAAAAATGATTTCTTCAATAGTTTTGTTATAAAGTTTGTAAAAATAACACACTTTTATTTTAATTTTACAAAAACTGAAATTTTTTCGTTTTAACAATCCTTCTCACAAGGTAATAAGCTTTCGAATAAATTTTCCGAGTATCGAAAGCAATTATTAACGAAAATAGAGTTAGACGTTGTTGGCTTATCGTGTTTCTCAACTCATTTTTAAAACGTTTTAATGTTGGAAATGATCATTGACCCCTTCAGTTGGTGATCATGAGAGACAATAAAATGCACAAGGCGATTTCAACGTGCAGCGAACTGGGCTAATTCGTCACCCAGCCTGTCCTCAATTAACAGCTACAGCATTTTTTTTTAGTTTAAATCATCGAGACCGGGAGTAGGTGCAATTTTTTGTCATTTACTTTGAAATAAAATCAAAATATTACTAAAAAAGACATGTGTCTTGTGTTGTGTGTTGAATATTTTTTTCATTTTCTCCACTATTTATGAGAAAAGTAGCTTCAGTATTACACCCTTATTACGGTTGTCAAAGATCATTTGTTTGATAGACGATAACATTTATCAATCAAACAAAATTTCGGTATTATGATTGTCGTTTGATAAATTTTTGATCTATTGTGAATGATTTACAAAATTCTCTTGTGAACGGGCATTTTGTTTGACGTTTCAGAATTATATTCTTTTCATTTGTGATTGGATTGCGTTTTTTTATTGTTTTTAATTTATTTTCGAGTAAATGAAGTAAATATCATTGCTCTTTTTATATTATTATAGGTATTTGTGTTGTAAAAAAGTGAAATAAAAAAGTGATAAAACATTTTGTGGAAATAATGGAACAGGCAAAGGAAATGTGTATTATGTAGGTACAATGTAAGAACATACATGTACCTCATATTTTCAAACAACAAAAAGAAAAACAGTCTGTGCAAGTGAATGTTAATAAAAATAAGTGAACCGAATAGTATTAATTGTATATTGTATAAATAAATATAAAAGTAAACAATACGCTGCGTTTTCTTACATAAAAAAAACGAATTAGTTCTAGCAAAATTATTTATCAACAGCAAATTTGCGTTTGACTGAAAATTTGATAAACACCAATATTTTTGACAACGATAATACCAAGTTAGTCAATAAAACTATTCACAATAGATCTGAAATCTGAGTGGCACTCACAGTTTATCAAAAATTTTGATAAATGACAACGATAATACCGATGGATCAATTTTGTTGAATAACATCAATTATCGTTTTGATATTTGACAACCGTAATAGGGGCCTTAGTTTTATTGGCTCTTTCATGTTCTCATTGTTGATGATGTCGCGTGTTTCTGTTTTTGTTACCTACACATAGTTTAAGAAATAATTAATTACTTTTAGATCCAAAAAATATATTTAACTAATCAAACTCATATTTTTATTTATTTTAATGCATTAAACAAAAAACTTTTAATACACTAATCCACCAAAAAAAAAAGCTATCCAAAATATAAAACGAAATAGACTGAATCGAAAACAACAATGCCTAACTATATTTTCTCCACCAAAAACAACTCGCTTCGTATTCCCTAATCGGCCCACAGATTTTCCCAAAATCTCTTCTGGTGGATTTCAGCTTTCGGAATATACCAAAAACGCCAGAAATTTTATGATAACTGTTCATACGATTACTTAGAGAAGTGAGTACACGTTATCTAGGTTGACAATGAATTTCATATCGTTGGGTACGTTCAATGCGCCGATTCAAAGATAGTCGACGAGCTCTGATTGGCCAGATCCCATCAAAAGTTAGTTGACATTTAGTGAAGAATTTAGTCGAGAATTTTTGCACTAAAAAATTTAGTTGGTCTGATAGGAAACGTCAACAACAGCTGATTCGTTATTTGAAGTAGAAACGACACAGAAAAGTTGAATTTTATTTTATTCTGTAGTTAGGTGGTGCGGTTGCAAATATTATTATTTTTTTATTTTCGCTTTAAGTATTCCAATGCTTTTGGTTAAAAAAAAACAAAAATTGCAAATGCTATAATCAACAACAAAGTTTAATTGAGGTAGGTTAAAATTAAGAAAAAGAAAATAATGGTCAATTTTGAATGGAATTGAGAGAATTCTCGCGGAAGTATCAAAGATAATTGTAAAATGATAATATTACCGACTTAAAAGTTCATCTTCAAAAATTAAGGGAGTAGTCACCTCTTCAAATAAAACTTTATCATGAACAAAAATACAATTTCAATTGTTTTCAAACGTAAAGGCCTTAAGTAAAGAAAATGTTTGAGTATAAACAAAACAGGCATGACCTTTCTGATATTCCAGTTAGTTTTGTCTTTCTATGATTTCATTTCAACTTAACTTAAGTTCTTAATTCTATTGAACGTACCCGTTGTCCAGGTGTTTGATTTATAACAAAATCAACGGGTGTAGTTGAGCGGCTATGTTTTTGGTATTTTGTATTTCGCTCTTACGCCTGAAAGTTTAGATCTTTGGCTTTTACCTCAATATCTGAAAATGTTGATCGTATTGCTTGAACGTATCTATGTAAGGCCAGGGTTACACATGTGATTTTTACTCACGTAAGTCAATCGTGTGAGTGAATTTCGGAAAATCTACTAGTATAATCAACTATGTAAGTAGCTTACGGTAAATTTAACAACTTATGTAGGCTGTGAGCTGGAAGCGGAACGAAACGGAATAATCAACACATCAGTCACTTATACGATAGAAGTTGCTTACAGCTTATTGAATGCGCTGTGGTAAGTTTTCTAACTTATGTAAGCGTTTTTTACTGTAAGTTCACGATATGGTAATTTTTCTCGTTTCCAACTCATTTTTGAAATTAGTCCGTAAGCTTGATTACGACACTTTTGGTTCGTGATCGTGACATTGTCACAGGTTGTGACATTTGAAGTAGGTACGTTCATTTGGGGTGAGCAAATAAGGAGATAATGAGGGGGCACACGAATATTGCACTACAATGTAACAAATAATGAAGATATGTATTCAGAATAGCAAACAATAATCCATAGCGTTAAAAACTAAAGGAGATTTGTTAATGTTTGTTTGAAGGAGAAGGAGGTTTGTTATTGTCAGGGTTGCAATAAGATCAAAAAGGAGCGGCACTGAGCTCTTTTTTTAGCTAGCTCTTATTTAAGCTAGCTCTTATTTGAACTAGCTCAATTTTATGTCGAATTCCTTTCAAATAAATAGTTGACTTTTTTCGGACTGAGAGGAAAAAATCTCAAATAATCATGATCCATAGACAAACAAAGTAGCTTTTTTCCCCTTCAGGGCCCGTATTACGTATTACGAAACGAACGGCAAAAATTACGATAGTCAAGGATACGATAGTTGCAACAAAAACCATTGCATAAAACGAAAATGGATCCACGAAAATGTCAAAATATGATCGAAATAAATAAAAAACTTGAGTATGAAATTAAAGAAAAGCGGTATATTGTGTTAAAAATAATTAAAATGTTTATTAATTTCTACTTTTTTTTTTAATAAAATGTTCTTTTATTATTTTTGTTTGTTCGGATTCAAGTTTTGTTCCCAAATGGTACATAATATTCAGACATAAGCACAACACAAAAAAAAACGACAACAACGAGAACGAAGGCTAGACGACAGCCAAATAGCACTCGTAAGAAGAAACGAGTATTGTTGAAACTTAAACGATAATCGTTTTACGTAGTCGCTTTTGAATGAAAACGAGGGTTTTTCAACGATTATCGTAATACGTAATACGGGCCCAGATCAACTTTTCGGAGTTCTACATGAATCTCGATTTGTAGCAAGATTTACACATAATTAAATGATTTTATTTTCATTCTGTCAGATGAGCATTTCATTCTGTCAGATGAGAGTTTTAATTGTGTAGTGTGGTTTATTTTAATAGGAATTTGCAGAATTAAAATTATTGAAAACAATATATTGTGCGTGAATTTTGTTGTAAATTGTGCAATTTGTCAATAAAGTGATAGTCAATGATTAAAATCGCTTCTACAGAAATATACACAATACAATCAAAGAAAAAAAGCAACTTTTTTATTCAAGATCCATAGGAAGGAAAAAAGTCAACTTTTCTGATCAAATCTGGTAAAATGAAAGCAATTCGGCATTAGAGCTTGTAACATGGCTCAAGTGGTTGGTGATTCCTCGATGATTTTTTTTTTTTATTTCCTACTGGAAGACTGTTACTATTATTTGTTTGTGTACCTCTTAAAGATTCTTTTAAGTTAAGCAATACGTAGTTTATGAAGGTCGCTTTGTCGCAAATATGTAATCAAATATGTAAAAGTGCGTAGCTGCAAGGATCAAATTTCTTCTTTCGATGATAGCAATGTGCTCACTTTTTTTTACATTGTGTAGGTAGGTCATTTGTAAGACATATGGCTTCAAACTAAAACAAAAATTACAAAAAAATGGTAAAAGTACTCTTAGTACTAAAAAAAGGGTCAAAGCTGTCACAAATAAATTTCAAATTGAAATCACTTGTAAACATTTTCTTTTGTTGAGTAAAAATTGTTTAAAAAAAGTCTACTCTTTTTATTGCAGGTATTTTTTTAATGTTGTTTTTTTTTTATCAAAAAAATTAAATGAAAAAAAAGTAAAACTGCAAATTTGCAACAAAAAAACACAGCGTGGCTTGATACTTTGAACTTATCGTTAAGTAGTTATTGCCGTTTTTCATGGTTGTCAGTTTTTTTAAATTGTTAAAAAAATAAACATTAAATTCTGTAAAAATGTCAATGTATTCCCAGAACCCATAGAAAGATTACATCAAAGAATTATGTAAAAAATATGTGACAAGACCCTTACTTTTGCAAATTATTACTAACGTTTTATGTTTGCAAGAAAAAAACGGTAGACTTTTTCCCATTTTTTGACTCACGAAAAGAAATTTCCTACAAGTGGTTTCAACTTGTAATTATTTTCTGAAAGGTTAAATTCTTAAGTGACTGGAATGCAAAGCAAGTACAAGACGGTAATTGGATGTGTCCTTGCAATGACAGTCTGACGTGTCACAACAAGTGGCAAATGACACAATGACAATTCTCGAACGTCCTTTAATTTTAGGAAAAAATCCGTCTTATAAAATTTATAAACGCATCACTGTACGAATGATGCCTTAACCATATTGTTAAACGTTCACAAATGCAAACAATTGGCATCACTTTAATCGTCATATGTTAATAAAGTTTTTATATGCAGATGCCGAAAAATTAAGCAAGCAAGCATCGTAAAAAATTATAATGCCGGTCATTGACTGAAACAATTGGTGAAGAAAAATGTAAAGTAAACAATTAAAAATTGTATTTTATAAAGTTTTTGATATTTTAACTAAGCCGCAAAAATAGTAATCAAACACATAAATCTGCGTATTTTTTTTTTTTAACTTTGAGGAATTTATTAGAATTATTTATAAAACTATTCTCATTTCTTATCAATGCATAGAATTTATTTCTTCGCGTATTTTGTATTCAATAATGTGCATTAAAGTTTATTTTAGGTACTACTTTCTCCACTACCGAAAACAAGTGTTTTTTAACGCAAACAAATAATTGATCAGCATCGCATCGGCAACAAACTGTAAAGCATCATCATCGCAAAAAATAATCTGATGCCGAATCACTGCACAAATAGTTGACGTTTCTGAATTCAGTTTGTTTTTTAAATGTAAAATGCGCAGTCTTTTAATTAAAAGTTTAAAATCTTAACAAGTTTTATTGCTTTTTTTTATAAAACAATACTGCTAAACAAAAGCATTTGTTTGAATTAATTAAACAGTTGATCGTCCCTGTAGCTTAAAATGACACGGTGGAAAAGGAGAACACACTGACTGTGCAAAGACATGTTTGCTTGTGACGTCAGGCTGTCCTTGGAAGGACACATTACAATGATAGTAGCTTAAGGAGTGAATTATCATACATTTTTGGTTTTATTACCTACATAGAAAAACCAAAATTAAGAATCAGGAGTCGTAAGGATCTTCAACATTTTTCGCGGTCGCGATTCACTGTAAGTAGGTCTTTTCGGACTTCCGCGTTCTTATTTATATAGTTTCCTGACGTTTCAAACTAATTAATTGGTCGTGGGTTTACTGATTTGATAATTTGTTTCGGTCTTTTAGATTATACCGGTGCATTGTGGGTGCCGATGAGAGTTGTTAGGATTGTGCTTGCAATTGTTGTTGCTGTAATTGCAAAATCTCTGTACGCTTGTGTACATACAAAGCTTATTGTATCAGCTGGAACATTGTTTTGTTTTTGTTGTTGTTTAATTAATCATAGGATCCCATGCACCTGAAAGTGTAAAACTCTGATTTCTGATGAATTTGTTGTTTTTTTTAATTTCAATCGCCTCCCGTACGATTATTGGCACATAAAATCTTTCAGTTGATATTGATTTGGCCTTATCGAATCGTATGAAATGACCTTCATTATATGCTAAATGTTCAAAGAATGCAGATTTTGTGAGGGCGTTATTTTGAACACCTTTGATGTGTTCATTTAATCTGGGTTTGATAGCTCGTTTAGTTTCTCCTATAAAAAATGAGCCACAACTACAAGGAGTAGAAACATATTTTAACTAACTATCTATGTTATTACACGTATCTACTTTAATATATTTTTTTTTCCGAAAAAAACAACAAACACAACATCAAATTTTAACTAAAAACACACAATCAAATCCAAATAAATGTATGCATTGTGCAATAGCGACGCCTCCTATGGAACACATCTCTCTGTCCCACTCGTCTGTGTTTGAATCGGCCGGCGTTGACGCAACACACACAACGCTTTCTATGGGTTTAGCCCTTCAGGAAGATGTGAAATAAATTAAATATTCATCACACGGCACATATAAAAGTGGCCACCACGTCGATGGGAAAACGAAAAAGGAAGAGAATAGGGGAGTAGCAACCATGCAAGGGTTTCTTGTCTTGTTTTTTTCTTGAGTGAGGATAAAAAATGGTTAAATGGTATCAAGCAATTGCACTGGTTTAGTTGCTTTTTGATAGTTCATTGCACACGATTCGATATCTATGTAACTCTATTATCTTTGATCATACTATTTGTTGCTACTTTTGAACATTTTATGAACTCTCACTAAATGTATCTCTGTAGCATACACAATTAATTTTTGTTCATCAAGCGATGTTGTTGTTTATTCAGGGTGGTCATTCCGTAACTCGATTATCGCTAGAAGATATCGTTTTGACGATAGCTTCGCTTCACTTAACTTTGAAAAAGATTATCGTTTGGACGATCTCGTTTTGACGATTGTGAATTTGCTTCACGTAAGTCAATAATCGTCCAAACGATATCGAAAAAATGAAGATTTTTGGACGATAGCTAAATAGGTATTGTTTCTCAATAATTTGAGTGTTTTAAGTGCAATGAATGCTTTGTGGCTGAGTGATTTTTTTAATTTAACTCTTTTAAATGAAGTCGAAAGAATTGTATCTCTCAAATAAATAATTAAAATTGTGTATCATCGCTTTCAAACACAAATAACTTTTACACATGTAAACGTCATCTTTAATTACTTTATGAATTGATAAATGAAACAAAAATAATTGTCACTTTTCTAAATAAAATAAACAAATAGAACATACAATATCAAAGCAAACAAAAAAAAACAAATAAACAACCAGAGTCCACATTCCACAGTACCTACTCCATATACAATGTTCAAAAAATAAAAAAAGAAAAAGAAAGAATAATGAAATAAGAATCTTTGGCTTAAATTTCATGTCTGTGGAAAAAATGCATTTTGAGAAACAATTTTTAACACATACTTTGACACATAATCGAACTTTTATACACATGCTTTCACATCTTATCTTAGTTTATGACAGTTTTACACAGTTTGAGAGTTTCTGGAATAAATACAGAAAGCGCTTAAACTGTTTGTAAATTAAACGATACGAAACGATAGTGGTAGAGTTACGTGAAGCAAATTGAAGACGATATCGTTCTATACTATCGTCTGCACGATTATTGTTTTCAAAGTTACGGAATGACCATCCAGTGTTTGTGTATAGTTACGTTTCACAAAAGTAGTTTGGTGAGAGAGAATGGTTTTTTTCTCTGAAATATTTTCGGTCTAAAATAAAATGTCGGTTCACACTAATATTTTTATTGTAATCATTATATGCTTAAGGATTTTTAGCACAATTTCAATACAATTTGTGACCAAACAAATCATCAAAGTGGGTATAATCGAAAAATAAAATAAACCAACGCATTGTATAGGAAAAAAAAAATTTAAATAATAATTTCAATCAGTAGTCTCACTTTTTTTTGGACAGTTTATAATAAAAAAAATGCAGCAATTTCGATACAAATAAAGAAAAGTTACAATAAAAGACAAACAAAAATAAACTAAAATATCGTAGATTATGGAATAAGAAAGTGTATAGATGAAATAAGTGCTGTTCTTAAATATTTACATTGTTGTTTTTCTAATATTACTTTTTCAGACAAAGGAGACACGAAGAGAATACACGACATAAAAAAAATCAGAATATACAAGAACACATTAAATATTTTAGTCTGAGTTAACTATGCTATGATTTAATAGAGTTACTAATTTGATTCATTTTTTGTCTATCAAATGAGAAATTATGATTTTCTTATCAACATTTAAGATTAGTTTAGTTTTAATTATTATTAAGTTTTTCTCATTTAATTACACGCAAATGTTTGCTTTTTAAGTAAAATAATATACACCAATAAATAAATTTTTTATATATATAATGTTACTATTAGAGAAATTATTAATAATAAATATAATTATTTTTGTCTTCGTGTTAAAATAATATATTTGCTAAATAATTAAGTAAGTTGAAGATTCACAACAATTGCAATGCTCTAGTGAATTTAATAGAAAAATAATTTGAAAACTTTAACAATATCCATTTCTAATATTATGTTCATTCTTAATTTTTTAAACAGTCACTAGTTCTATTTATTTTTTACATTAACCTTATATATTTTTGTTTTGGAAAGAGACGGATTATTTAGTTTTTATTTATTTTTATTTCATTACATACGATACATATTAATTTTTGTTTATTGATATAAATTCGAAGATCATTACATAAATCTCTAATTTACTGTTAATCTATTAATAAGAAAAATAAAGAAGAGGTACAAAATTGAATAAAAAAATAGTAAGTAACATAAAATTAATTTGTTGTTTGGTAGTTTAAGTTATTTTCCTTTACATTGTAAGTACAAATAGAACAAATTCACTTTTTTAGTTTAAATAATACTTGTGCTGGTATAAAAACTCTTTTATTGTTTTTTTTTAGTTCATAAATATGAAGAATAAATTTCCTTTTTTTTATCGATTTACTTCTTATTTTGAATGGAAGCTTAATAACAGCAAGGTTTATTTTGTCTAAGGAAATACTTTAGTTGAAACTGTGATAATTGTTTTTTTTTTTTTCTTTTATTTTGTGAACACAGAAATAGGGCATATTTTTAAAAACTTAACGTTAAAGGAACATTTTTTTTAAACAGCTCTTTACATTAAATAAAACGAGGGCACTGAATTTCAATGGAAATCCTTTCCGAATTTGACGCACTTCTTGGCCAAGAATATTTTTTTTGAATTTTTTGTAACTTTAATTATTTCAAAGTTATTAATAATAATGAATTTGCGAAAATAAAAGTGAATTCTATAAAATGTATTTGGCAGTGTACAATACAGTGATTAAGTATATGCTTTAACATGAGAAACCTGCAGTTACAAGATGTTATAGATTCATTGAAATTATGCTGAGTAATATTTTCAATAAAAACCGGAAAATAATCACTTACAAAACTTAAACGTGACTAAGTATTGTTTTGCGTTGCACTTCGTTCGTTAAAAAATACAAATATGCAGTGCGTAAATGCATAAAAACAGAATATGCTCTTTATTTACAGAAATGAAATTTTATTTTCCGGGAAAATATTTTATGTATTTGTACAATATAACAAGTTAAGCATTGATTAAAAAATACTACAGCAATTATTTTAATACATAGTTCCGATATTGATAAAAATTTATTATATTATTTTATGCCATATAGTGCTATGGAAGTGGTTTTTTAATGTGGTAAAATATACTTTATGGTAAAAAAAAACACTGAAATTGTCAAGAATGGATTATATAATAAAATATATGTATATATATATATATATATATATATATATATATATATATTAATTTAACAAAACAAACAAAATCAACAAATCCATCTCAAACTCCTGCGTTAAAATTAAAATCGACAAAACACAAAAATATATGTTATACAATTAAGAAAAGACATAAATATTTTTTAATGCACAAGAATTTGAAAAAGACGGAATGGAAGATCTAGTGCTATTTTCTTCATAAATATTAGCCAACAAAAAATAATATTAAGAGGTTTTTCGTGTTGTTCTCTCTTTTATTTGCAACAATCACTTATCTTTATTTTCTTTTAAATTCTTTTAAATCTTTGTCTCTTGTTTCGGATTTTCTGAATTATTTCGCGAACTGCTACTATTATAGTTGGTGACATTGTTACCACCAGTATTTCTACCCAATTGTTGTGGATCTTCATCGATAAATGAAATTTCCGATAAAATAGCCGATGTCGTGGGGGTTGTTGCTAGATTTTGTGCTGCCTGTGAGTGTTGGGCTGCTGGTTGCAAAGTGTTTCGTCCACTATGCATTAGTGCTGCATTATAAAAATTTGCGGATCCAGGTGACTGCACTAGTTGATATCCCCCAGCTGAGACGGCGGTTCGGGGACTACGTAGACTGTGCAGACTATGCACAGAACGGCGTTCTGTTAAATCTTCCAACGTTGATCGAAATGCACGAATAACGCGTAACTGAAACATACAAAATTAGACAACAAAAAAAACAAAACACAAAAAGGTAACAAACAAAATCAGTAGAACAAAAAATAAAACAAAGGCATTTTTTTGCTTATTTTTTTTTTTAATATGTAAGCAATTTTGTTACATGAAAACAAAGTAAAACAAATATTTAACGCTATAATCAACAAAATAAAAAATATATACATATTTATATACATAACACACAAATATATATATGCATATATATATAAAAATATGAAACTGGCTGCTAGTTCAATTATTATTTTTTTTTATATTTAAAACGAAAACAAGTTTTCCATAAGGGTTTACTATATGCACTGGGGAGGCATAAAGTCATAACTGTGATATATTTTTGTGGGTGATAAGCGGGTAAGAACTGTAAATCTATTTTTATTTAAAATAGTTCATTCAACAAAAATGAATGTACAGTCAACAAAATTAAAATGAAGGAGTGACCAAAATAAATATTTAAACTCAAATGGATGTTGTGCTTTCTAAATTAACAGACTGAACCTACATACCTACCTAAGCTGTCTTCGTGGCAACTTTTTTTTAATAATTTTTATTAAAAAAAAAAAACAATACATACCTATTGTACATATATGGTTACAAAAATTAAGTCTACTAAAAGCGACTTTGGTTAAACAAATGATTTGCTCTTCTTGTTTTCTTAATGTTTTATTGTAAAAAAGACGAAGATGTGTTAACGTAATTAACAGACCGGAACGCATAAACAACACCTTTCATCAATGAGTACATATCTAAGTTAAGAGCGAAATTGTAAAGAATTTCAATGAAAACACTAAATTTTCAAAAATTTTATAAGTCTTTACGTTTTAAAATAACTAGAAATGTAAGCACATGAAGATGATTTAACTAAAAATTACAATAACTAAGAATGTCCTTATTGTGGTCAACAGCAAATCCATGATGATGTTATTATAATTAAAAATAATTTCAATTTTGATGTCTACAAATGCATACTTCTCTCAATTGTTTTGATCACATCCTTTATAAATATATTTACATAAATAAACTCTTAAAAGTAAGTTGGCGGGGGGGGGGGAGATGGGGTTGGTGTTGAAAATGGAAACATTTAAAAAAAAATAATTTACAAGTTAAATATTATTTGTTTGACTTTCGCTTTACTTTTGTTTTGAATGTCTGTACAGAAACGAGAGCTTTTGAAAAATGTCTAAGGGGCACAAGAATTTATGTATAAATAAAGATACAAAAATAAAATAAACACAAATAAAACCTATAAGTAGTTCTAAATTGAATAAAAAAGTGTAATACAGAGTTTTAAGATTAATTGGAACACGCTGGAAGTATGATTTTTCTAAATATTAATGTGATGAATTTGTCCAAACAATTGAAAATAATGACGAAGAATGTGAATTAAAAGTTGCTTATATTAACAATAAAACAAATTTACCTGAAGTAAATTCAGACCTGAAAATTAAATCTTTTCGGAGCTCACGTTACGTTCAAGATGATAAGATACAAATAGTACAGTGAAAATAGAGTGAAATATGGCCCATCTGAGAAAAGTTTTAAGGCTCTCCAAAAAGCAACATAAATACATGCATTTCGTACTGTTCCGACCGTCATAATGAGGTCAAAAATCAACCGATATTAAGGAAAAATACAATCTTTTTTTGTTAAAAGATTATTTTTAAAAAATATTTTATACTTTTCCTTGAAGATCTAAAAGTAAGGGAGCAATTCGAAAATTAAGGTGATAAAATTTATGTTTTCATTCGTTTTTTCCTTATAACTTCTAAGATACTACCACTATTAATATTATTTTTATACCATTTTATAGATAATACAAATTGCAATAAAAAAGTATTTAATATTTTTTTTTGTAAAAACGCACACAAACATAGAAAAACAAAGCAAAGCCACGAAAAAATCTTATATTCAAAATGGTGGCTCCTGCACAAGACCAAATTTCCCGCAAACTCAGGTTCATACTTAGAATCAACCCCCCTACAAAACTGAATTCAAACTTTAAGACCTATAAAACTTTTCTCAGATTGGCCATGTTTCACTCAAGTTTAAAATTTCCCGCAAACTCAGTTTTATACCCAGATTCAACCCCCTTACAAAACTACATTCAAACTGGGAGACTTTCAAAACTTTTATCAGATATTTCCCTATTGACTGTATTAAAATCCCTACATCAGTTTGTCTCCATACCCCACGACTTAAAAATCGGAAAAATTTGCCCTTATCGGTGGAAGTGATGTATTGCACGGAGTGGATGTACTTCAAGGAAGTCGAATAAATTATCACCGAAATTAATAAGAATTGAACAGTGTGTTAAAGACTAGAATACAAATAGGAACACTTGGAGTACTTCCAATTTTTTGTCAGATGGGCCATATTTTACTCCCCATTGACTGGACTAAAGCTCTCCAACGTTTTTAAACACAAACAGAAAAACAAATTAAATATGACACTACAACTTCATGGCAAATAAAAAGGGCCAGTGACTTATACTCTTAATGTTATCAAGACAAAACGAAATTTTGGATGATTTGTCACTTACTTCCTTCAAGAGGTGGTACCCTGAAAAAACTTGAATAACTTCAAGTATCGATTTAATGTTTTATTTATTTAAATTGCGAAACGACGCTTTTTAAGATCGTCTAGCTACTCTAGAGAATCAAATAAGTATAAGCAAACATTTCTGAATAATTTTTGTTTGTGCGTTGTATATATTTTTGTCGCAACACTAATAAATACCTTTATTCAATTGCTTGAACACAATTCAAAATTTCACTTATACAGCAGATTTTTTTTAACATAGAAAAGTGTTTTCATGTATGATGAAACTACAAATAAATTGTCATATACTGAAAGTAGTAATGGGTATATGACGAAAGAAGGAAGATAAGAGGCTTTAGTTATGTTTATTACAAGAAATATAAAAAAAAATTAAGTTTTTATATTATAGAAACGAAGCAGCAATAAGCGAAAATCTAAAGCAGACTTTATTGATTACAGGTAAAGCAAAACATTTAAATATACACTCAGTTACAAAAAAAGTGGCGCAGTCATACTTTTTGATGTGTTGTTATCATTTTGACAACCTTATCCAAGGTATGCCCAGGCGAATTAAAGCTTTATTAGATGTTCCTGGAGGCAATACCCACTATTGAAGAAACAAGGACTAGTTTAAAAAAAAAAAATGTAAAATTTCAAGTTTTGAAGGTTATGCCGATTTTCCTTAATTTATGGTTTATTTCTAAGTTCTTCCTATTTTTTCGTTTTTTATTACATGAATGACTTACTTTTATGTTAATAAACAAAACTGTACCAGAAAAACGTTTATTTGTTTAAGTTACTTCAAAATGTTGCAAAATTTCAAGGTGCGCCACTTTTTTTGTAACTCAGTGCAAATGTTAGAAAACAGTAATAAAAATAGATACAAAAAAAGTTAAGACAATGTTAAAACAAATTAACACAAATGTATCAAAAATAAAAATACACACTCACAGCCATGCATAAAAAACAAAGTTTTTTTTTGTCAAATTAGAAATTTAATCAAAAGACATATTAAACATACCAGAAATCCATTTTGTATAAATTGTTTTTTTTTTATTTTTTTATTTATTACATACAATTTTATAGTTTTGTTCACGGCAACTTTTAAGTTAAACTTACAGTTTGCTTAGAGTTAAATGAAAACATATATATTTCATCGAATTCGTTGCATTTTTTATATGATAAAAGCAGAATTGTTATGTGTTTTAAAACTTACAAAAAAAAAAAATTATTATGATAGGTAGTACTTAATTTATGAGTTGAATGAAATGTTTTTACACATATAACCAAAACCCATATTTCGAAGAAAAAAAAGGGTAATAATTTGTATTATGACTAAAAAATTTACTATAGATATGGAAACACACAGAGTTCTGAACACACTTGTTTAATACTACGTAGCTCAACACTATATAGATTTGAGCTTATAAGTACGTTCAAAAACTTTTTTTTTGTTTTTTTTTGGTGTGCCGAATTTTACCCCATGTTTTTTTACATTTTCAGTTGTTTTAAATATTGAAACAAAATCACATTGAATGTTTGTGATACCTGTAACTTCATTATGTTTGGGAATTACCATTATTTGGTATTAGGGCGAAAAGCCATTTCCGAAAAAATATTAATTTGAAATTCTATAGCCTCTAGTTTTAAATTTAAGAGAATATACGAAAATGTGACTGCATATCTGATAGCGGGAATACAACAATTCGTGTAGTACAAGGAATGATTAAATTAAGATAAGCTGAGCTGGAACTGTGTAACAAACGAGCTCTTCTGCAGTTTAAATCAAAGTCACCCTAAGGAAAAGGATATTTATCAGCCATCTTCAATGATGACGTGACAAAATTAATAGAAGATCGAATGCTAAATGAAGAGATTTCATTCAAACGATGTTCCCATTGGAATACAAGATTTCTTGAATAATGGATGAGGTATGCTATGAAAAATAAAAATCAACTAGCTCTTTATCCATTGTACCAAAACGATTCCTTCCTATCTTTTTACTCCTTTTAACTAGTGTCGTGCAATACTTGTTGCATTTAAATGGCTATATGTGCCTTATGGACACATAGTTAAAATATTATTATTATTATTTAATAGCGTAGATTGTGATTGGTCACATTTCCGATTTCGCGAGTGGGGAAAACGGAACTACACATTGGATTGCAACGCTAAAGATCAGAATGATCGAGATCAAATTGAAAAGAATAAATCCAATTTATTATAAAATAAGTATTTTATTAAAAAAGTTTGAAAGAAGACTAAATTTATTTTACAAATTAATAAAAACTTGAAATGAAAAGTAAACTAAGATTAATAAAGTTTCGAATAAATTACTGTAAGTAGTTTTATACAAAGTATATAATTTTACACCGCCTCTTAATTTAATAGAAACTATAAATTCAAGTAAAATCATAAGTGGGTACACTTATTTAAAATTTAAATTAAATTTAAACCTTTACGATGCTTTAGAAACAAATTTCTTCCTAATGCTTTCGTCATGACGTCAGCTGGTTGATCTTCAGTTGATTTTTGTTCTAGTCGAATAACGCCATTTGTAATTTCATCTCGAATAAAATGATATTTGATGTCCAAATGTTTCATTCGTTTGCTTTCCTTAGAGTCTTCAGCAATTTTAATACTGGAATTATTATCTTCATATATGACTACTGGAATGGAGCATTCTACGTTTAGTTCACCCAGCATCTTTCGAATCCATTTGAGTTGGCATACTGCTTCAGTTAGAGCATCAGTTCAGCTTCTGTTGACGACAAACTGACTGTTGATTGCTTCTTTGATGCCCAGCTCACGGTATTTCCAAATAACTTGAACAAGTATCCTGAAGTAGATTTCCGGTCATTTGTATCACCTCCCCAGTCAGCATCACAAAAACACACCAGGGTTTCGGCAGTATCTTCTTTTCGGTATATCATTTTCAAGTCTATTGTTCCACGAATGTATCTCAAAATACGTTTCGCATAATTATAGTGGCGTTCATCAAAACAACTTTGGAATCGACTCATGTATCCAGTTGCAGCACATAAGTCCGGCCTAGTAGTCACAGTTGCATATATTAAGCAACCAATCAATTCTCGGTAGGGATGATCTGTACGCTTTTTCTTGTCACCCTCATCGATGTGCAAACCCTTTTCCATGGGAGTAGCTTTTGGTTTGCAGTCTTTCATGTCGAATTTATGCAACACTTTCTCTAAGTATTGCCGTTGACTTAGTTCAATCTGACATATATGAATTATTACTTTGTTACACCACTGTATTTTTAGTACAACTAAGATGCATAAGGTATTATCCATATCGTTATCTCTCTTATCTTAATCTCTTATCTTTAGTATGTAAGCATGTACCTAATAAGATTAAGTTATAAAATAATAAATTAGTCTGCAACTGATCGTCGTGGTTTCATTTACCTCCACTCCTACTGTTATCGCATATAGTTAATTGGCGACGAGGATAACAGGAAGTCTTTTTGTAAGCTAAGTTTGCGGTAGTTTACATGGTTGATGATAAAGCATTGAAAATAAAGTCGGAAGATTTGGGTAACGGCAGTGTTAAAATGTCAAGCTTTATTGGACGCATTGAATACTTCAATGCAGGTGATGATTTTAATAATTATATTGAACGGTTAAATCATTTATTAAAACTTAACAAAATCACGACTCATGAAGACAGGATTTCTTTTTTGATTGGAGTAGGAGGTGGTGATTTTTACACAATCGCGAAGACATTGGTGGCACCAAAACGTCCAGATGAGTTAAAATATGACGAGTTGGTAAATAAGCTGAAGGGGCATTTCCAACCAAAAAGAAATACGACGGCAGAGCGTTTTAAGTTTTTGAACCGCAATCAGGAGATGGATGAAAATATCTCCGATTACATTGTGCTGATCAAGCAGTTGGCAGATACCTGTAAATATGGGAATTTTTTAGAAGAGGCACTCAAAGACAGGCTACTAATGGGTATAAAAAACAAAAGGATCCAATCAATGCTTATCGACATGGGTGACTTGACATTTGAGAAGGCATGCGAATCTGCATTAAATATGGAAATGATTGAACTGGAGATGGTTCATATAAGTGAAACACCATCATCAGGGGCTTTGAATTCTATGAAAGCTAGACATTGTCGTGAGGCATGTTGTTCTAAAAGTCAGGAGAGTTGGAAGAAACAAGGGCAGGATTGGAAGCATGGTTCGGCGTCAGCAAAGTGGGTAAATTTGGTAGATGTGCAATGTCATTTTTGCAAAAAGATGGGGCATGTACAAAAATACTATTACCTGAAGAATAACAGTAGACGGAGATCGAAAAGCAGAACGAAAACGAGAAACAGCTATAACAGTAACAACGGAAACCGAGGTAATAGTGTTAGTTATATTGAAAAATATGAGCCAAATGATTTAGGTTATATTAATAATGGGTTGGTGATAATTTCCCCAAGGACATAATCCCCAATGTAAAATCCCCACATCCAAAATCCCCATAGTAAAATCCCCAGCAGCAAAATCCCCAAAGAGAGAATCCCCAGGGCAAAAATCCCCAAGCTAATTTATATTGCCTAAAATGAAATCCAAATAGTAAATATAAAAATCCTTATAATGTTTGTAATATTTATTTAAATACATTTTTTTTTCAAAATTAGCAATGAAACAAATGGTTATAACTCATAATATACGTAATAAATTAAAATAATGCAACAAAATAAGGTTTCTCTTAATGTTTTAAATAAAACGAAGGAAAAATGAAAAGAAAAGTTTCTCTTAATTCTTAATGTTTGAATATGTACACAAAAACTTCTTACCTCTATAGATGTGCATGGGCACTGGGGATTTGGAGATTTCGTGGGGATTTTGGCAAAATGAATTCTTTCCTTGGGGATTTTGTCCATGTGTCTTACGGCTTTGGGGATTTTATCTATGGGGATTAAATTTTTTGGGGATTTTATCCCGTGGGGATTTTTTTTTTTTGGGGATTTCGTACGACACCCATTAATAATTTGCAAACAGAAAATAATCCTTTAATTTTTTATTTAATGTGTAATGGTGAATGTATAAAGATGGAGTTAGATTCTGGGGCGTGTACCTCGGTCATGCACGTTAAAACATTTGATTCTTTATATCCAAATGTTGAAATGTTAAAAAGTAATCTTTCTTTAAATGTAATTTCGGGAGACAAGGTTAAGATTGTTGGTTGTATTGAAGCTTTGGTTAGTTTGTCACGTGAAAGTGAGTCGGTTAGTTTGGAATTGGTCATAGTTGATGGGCCGAAAGTCTTTGTACCCCTTCTTGGACGAACATGGCTTGATAAGTTGATACCTGATTGGAGAACCAGGTTTATTGGTGAAATTCGATGCGATAATTTAAATAGTTCAAATAGTGTCTCAGATTTAGTGGAAGCATATAAAAAAGTGTTTCATAGTGAAAAACAAAGTTGCATCAGTCAATTTAAAGCAAAAATTCTATTGAAACAGAATAGTGTTCCCGTGTTTTTCAAACCATATACAGTTCCTTTCGGTGTTAAAGACAAAGTAGAAAAAGAACTTATGAAAATGGTATCCGAAGGCATTATATATCCTGTACGTTATAGTGATTGGGCTTCTCCAGTAGAAGTGGTAGTGAAACCGAATGGCGACATACGGCTGTGCGTTGATTGTAAAATGACCATCAACCCATGGGTTCGTACGGATCATTCTCCTATGCCATTGTCTGAGGACATTTTTGCCAGTTTGTATGGTTCGTCGTGTTTTTGCGTCTTAGATTTAGAAGGAGCCTATCAACAAGTCGAAGTAGATGAGAATTGTCAAGAGTTCCTCACCATAAATACCCACCTTGGTCTTTTCCGATTTCGTCGTTTAATTTTAGGTTTAAAGTCTGCTCCTGCTGCGTTCCAATCGATAATGGATGACATTTTAAAAGATCTCCCGAAGGTCAAATGTTATATTGATGATATTATCATCGGGGGTGAGAATGAGAAGGAATGTAAAAGGAATTTAATAGATGTTTTAGATAGACTTAACAAGTATAATGTTCGGGTAAAATATGAAAAATGTCAGTTTTTCCAAAAAGAAATTTTTTATTTAGGTCATGTGGTAAATGGCGAGGGCATTAGGCCTAGTACGAAAAAGCTGGAAGCTATTCGTGAAGCTCCGAGACCAGAAAATGTTACTCAGCTCAAGTCGTTTTTAGGAATATTGAATTACTATGCGAGGTTCATACCAAATTTGTCGTCGGAGTTGAAGGATTTGTATTTTGTGACAAAGAAAGGTGTTAATTTTGAGTGGTCTAGTAAATGTGAAGCTGCGTTTAATAGAAGTAAAGATTTAATTTTGAATGATAACCTTCTTTACCATTACGACCCTAATAAGGAAATCGTTTTACATTGTGACGCAAGTCCTTACGGCGTAGGAGGAATTTTGTCACATATTATTAATGGTATTGAAAGGCCGGTATTGTTCGCCTCTAGCACTTTAAGTTCTTCTGAACAAAAGTACTCACAGCTTCATCGGGAAGCGTTAGCCATTATATTTACAGTAAAAAAGTTCCACAAGTATATTTATGGCAAGACTTTTACCATATACTCAGATCACCAGCCGTTAAGAGAAATTTTCAACCCAAACAAGGCGACACCAGCAGTAGCTGCTGCAGGGCTTAATAGGTGGGCAGTGATTTTAAGTATGTATGACTATAAGATTGTGTATAAAAAAGGCTCACATATGACAAATGCCGACGGTCTCGTATCGTGTCCTACTGAAGTAGAAGAAGATAGTATTCGAGCGATTGAATGTAATAATTATCTCAACATAAAGTTTTCAGATATTGCCAAGGAATCAGAGAAAGATTGGAAGATCAGTAGCGTTTTAAACATGGTTAAGTCAGGTTGGCCAAGTAGTGTGTGTGATAGTTTAAAGAATTTTTTTTACAAACGGTTGTTGTTGTTTGAAGATAATGGTTGTTTGTTTTGTTGTGAGCGTTTGGTTATAACGGATGTGGTTCAGAGGTCCATTTTAGAACTTCTTCATGAATCTCATGTTGGAGTGGTGCGTATGAAAATGCTAGCTCGTAAGTATTTTTGGTGGCCAGGCATTGATTCTGACATTGAGACATTTGTTTTAGAGTGTAGGTCGTGTAATTTGTCCAATAACAAACCGGTGTCTAATCAGCATATATCGTGGCCTGAATCAAAATTATTTTTTGAGCGTATTCATGTAGATTTTTTTTATCTGGAAGGTTGTACTTATTTAATTGTCGTTGACAGCTATACTAAATGGATAGATGTTAAATTAATGAAAACTACGAATGTAGAAAGTTACCTTCTGTATTAGTGTCAGACAATGGTCCGCCGTTCAATTCGGAATCGTTTGCAATTTTTTGTAAGAATAATAATATAAAAAGTTTAAAAAGTCCGCCTTATCATCCTCAATCAAATGGAGCTGCAGAGAGGGGAGTTCAAACGGTGAAGTCCTCTCTTAAGAAATTTTTACAGATCCCAATTACGAAAACTTCCCGATTGAACGACTCATTTTCAATTTTCTTTTAAAGTACCGTTCCACACCATCGATTACAACTTTGCTTTGTCCGAATGAACTTATATTTAAAGTAAAACCTAAGACTCTGATTGATGATGCAAATCCTAACGCTCGTCATGTTGGCAATGAGAATAAAAAATACAAATGCCAAGGCGACAAAAATATAAAAAAATTCAAAGCTCCAACTTTATGCAAAAATCAAAATCCTATAAAATTACTAAATGTAGGCTAAAAAGTCTTATATAAAACGAAACACAATAACGTGTACAATTGGATTCCAGCAATCATTGTTAAAAAAATAGGTAGAGTTGTATATTCTAAAAACATTGACGGAAACCATAAAATGGCTCATATATCACAGTTAAAAAAATGTAATTTCAAGATTGTAACATTTGCACCGACAAATTTGCAAAACAAGAGATTACGTAGATGTAAAGAAGATCAATTTCTCTATCTGAAATACCGAGAAGATCGGCTAGATTAAATCCAACTTTAAAAGAATTGTAATTCGTTATTCAAGGATTTAAATTGAATTATAAACAATATGAATTAATATTGAATAGTTATTAGTTTATGAATTAAAATTGCATTATAAATAACTTGTAAAAAAAAAAAAAACCCTAACATAGAAACGAAAATTTATTTAAATTGAATTGTAAAACTATAAAGATGTGCGTTTAATTAACATTTTGTTATATGGAAAGATAAACATTATTTATGTTAAGTACTCATGTTTTTCTTCTTTATTTTAAGTTTGTTTTCCAGTTTGGGGGAAGTGACATATATGAATTATTACTTTGTTACACCACTGTATTTTTAGTACAACTAAGATGCATAGGTATTATCCATATCGTAATCTCTCTTATCTTAATCTCTTACCTTTAGCTCTTATCTTTAGTATGTAAGCATGTACCTAATAAGATTAAGTTATAAAATAATAAATTAGTCTTCAACTGATCGTCGTGGTTTCATTTACCTCCACTCCTACTGTTATCGCATATAGTAAACAATCGTTCCATCTTCAATATTTTGTTGGATGTGCATTCCCAGAAAGCTCTTCCCATCATCGACGTACAGCAGGACGTACAGATTGGTTCCGTTTTGGTCCTTGACATACACGCATTGATTTGACTCACATCGTCTAAATCCAATCTGAATCATGAAATTGTTGAACTTCATATTCCAAGCTCGGGACGCTTGCTTTAAGCCATATAAAGCCTTATTGAGTTTGCAGATTTTATTTCCAGAGTCAATACCTTCTGGTAACTGCATATCGTATAAATATCTTCAGACAAAAACGCACTTTTGACTTCCATCTGGTGAATATGCATGTTCTTCTGATTCGCGATTGCGAGCAATATTTTTAACGTAACCAACTTTGCTACTGGTGCATACGGTGTAATCAAAGCCAGGTTTTTGGGTAAGTCCACGTGCCACCAAACTAGCTTTATATTTTTCAATTTGCCCATCTACTGTTCGTTTCAGTCGAAACACCCATTTGCTTGTTACAGCTTTTCGTTTCTTAGGCAAACTACAAACAGTCCAAGTTTTATTATGAATCAATGATTGGTACTCACTTTTAATGGCATTTTCCCATTCTGGCCAATCATCTCTTGCTTTCGCTTCAGCAATGGTTCTTGGGTCATTTTCCACGTACTGTTCAGCACTAAGAGCAAAATAGGTGTTATCTAATTCAGCTGAATAAGTGCAAAAACCAAGTCGTTCAGGTTGTCTTCGTGTACGTTCGCTTCTTCGCTGAACATTTGTTTCGAGGTCTTCAACACGATTCTCGTTGCCACTGTTACTGTTGTTAATGATGTCATTTTTATTTTCATTGACACCGTGGATTGTTTCAATGCGATTACCAACCCAATCCAAGTTAGAGCTGTGGACTATTCCCTCGCCGCCGTCATTAAATCGTTCTATTTGAAGATCAGAAGCATTTTTTGGGTTTTCATCTTTTTTGTTCTCACCATAACGTTCCACCCCTGAAGACGATAGTTCTGTCATCTTCGGCCTTCTCAACACAGAATCTTCATTGAACGTTAGATGTCGACCAATGACTAACTTATTTTTCTGCATGTCCCACAGCCGGTATGTACCAATCGATGAAGCATACCCAAACATCAAATATTTGTTTGACTTACCTTCAAATTTCGAACGCTTATCCTTTGGTACAAAATTGAAGCATTCTGAACCGAAAATTTTAAAATGGGACAGATCTGGTTTTCTTCCAAACACAATCTCAGCCGGTGTCTGCTTTACAAATTGCTTCCCAACAGCACTCGTTGGCGATCGATTCTTTATATAGTTTGCTGCAAGAATTGCTTCATTCCAGAATTTATGCTCCAAACCACTCGCCACCAGCATAGTTGTAGCCTTTTCTTGAAGTGTTCTATTCAATCGCTCAGACACGGAGTTCATCTCTGGATTGTAGGGAACAGTATGCATCATTTAAATACCCTTTGACCTACAGAACTGTCTGAACTCATTTGAAATATATTCTCCACCGTTGTCAGCTCTCAGCTTCGCAACCTTCTTGCAATGTAGTGCTTCAGCCATAGCTACGAATTCTCTGAACTTGCTAAGGACTTCACTTTTCCGTTCTATACAAAATATCATTGAAGCTCTGGAATAGTCGTCAGTGAATTACACAAAATATCTGCTTCCATCATATGCTGACGTTGTCATAGGACCACAGACATCACTGTGAATCAGTTCCAAAATGCGATTGGATCTAGAAATTTTGTTCCTTGGAAATGAAGATCGTGTTTTTTTTCCAAAAACACAAGATTCGCAGAATTTTGATTCAGTGTCAACATTCACTTCTTCCTAACCTTTAGCCATCTGATGACATACCATCTTCTTTAAGTCGTATGTATTCAAATGTGCCAGCCTGTAATGCCACAAAGATTGTGAATAATTATTTTCAATTTTCTCACCTGAGATGCCAGCGAATCTGTTTCGGTCAACATGCAGATCTACTTCATACAGTTTGCCTCTTGTATGCGCTTCAAACATAGGTGTTCCATCGATCGATGCATATGCCTTGTCACCTTCAAAAACGATACGGTAACCCCTTTCTGTCAGACTTCGGATAGACGTCAAGTTGCATTTCAGATCCTTCACAAATAAAACGTTCTTCAGTCTTTGGTGTAGAATCACCATTATGAAACGATTTAACCGCAATGTCACCAATTTCATGTGCTGATATGCTTTCGTTTTTCCTGGCAACTGAAATTTGAATTTCCTCGATGTTCTTCAAAACGTTGAAATATTCTTTACTGTTGACCATATGCTGGGTAGCACCAGAATCCAATAAAATTCACTTTATTGTTCATTGGTTGTACGGTTTGTATTGCATGTTCTTTTAGGCTTGTTTTGTTGACAACTGCACACATTGTTGAATCCTTCTTTTTGGAAGCTTTGTCCAAACCCTCTGTGTCCTTCTTTTCCTTTTGTTTGGAAAAACATTTGGATTTGATGTGTCCAGTTTTACCACATCCGTAACATATATGTAAGTTGTTTCTTCTTTGGCTTGACACTCATCGCACCGGGTTCACTGGATCTGGCCGATGCACCACCATTCCTTTTGTTGTATTCATCCATTAAGCGAGTTTTGACAAACTCCAACTTTAAGTCACTTTGATTCATTGTCTCTAATGCAGTTACTAGATTGTCATAGCTTCCTGGCAGGGTAAGCAACAAATGAACAACAACATCAAGCTCTTCCATCTTAGCTCCGGTTGATTTTAGCTGACGAACTTTTGTGTCGAATCGAAGAAAATGTTCAATGATGTCTTCAGTCTCATTATACTTCATCATCAGAAGCTGTTTTCGTAGTAGTAACTGGCTTGAAATGCTTTTTCGTTCGAAAATACCACACAACGTATCGAACATCTCCTTAGCTGTTGTCTTCTCCTTCACATATTCCAATTGTCCATCATGAATAGTCTGGACCAAAATTGAAATACATTTCTTTTCTTCCAACTTCACACGGTCATGGTCAGCAGGCCCCATCGTCGAAAGGATTTTTTCTAAATCTTGTTCAATGTATTTTCGTAGAACCTTCTCGTCCAACAAAATACCCACACGATATTTCCAGTTACTGAAATTCGTGCCATCAAATAAAGGAATCTTGATAATCGAATGCTCAGCCATTTTGCTATTCTTCTTCCTTCTTTTCAAATTCAAAACTATCTCAAAAATGCAGCGAAAAATAATTTCTTCTAGAAAGATTCTAAATTAATTTTTCTTCAATCCTGGGCCCATAACCTCAGAATGATCGAGATCCAATTGAAAAGAATAAATCCAATTTATTATAAAATAAGTATTTTATTAAAAAAGTTTGAAAGAAGACTAAATTTATTTTACAAATTAATAAAAACTTGAATTGAAAAGTAAACTAAGATTAATATAGTTTCGAATAAATTACTGTAAGTAGTTCTATACAAAGTATATAATTTAACAAAAGAAACAGTGGTGGAAAGAACATTGAATAGTACTCGCCAAATAAGTGTCATCAAAACATAGAAAATAATAAAAATAATAACAAAATTCTCATAACTATTAAGTGTTAAGTTGTCCAGTTTACAAAAAAGGATCAAAGAATGACATAACAAACTATCGCCCTATAGCTAAACTTTATGTTATTCCAGAACTATTTGAATATAATATTTGTAATATTTGTCTATTACAATTGACAGTCAGCACGGTTTCGTCAAAAAAAGTCACCTAATACAAATTTATTCCATTTTACATCTTCCTGTCTGGATGGATTTGAAGATCGTCAACAAGTTGATTGTGTGTTTACTGATTTTAGCAAAGCTTTTGATAAGATATGTCACAAAACATTAATTTATAAATTGGATAAACTAGGATTTAATCAAAGTTTTATTGCATTGATATCATCTTATCCAAAAGATAGAATTTACTGTGTTTATTTTCGTAATGTGTTGTCTGACCAATTTTTTGTTAACGCTGGTATTCCACAAGGTAGCTATTTAGGTCCTTTATTATTTATTTTATTTATCAACGAATTGACTTTGGTTTTACAAGATTCTTCTTTGCCCATATATGCCGATGATATGAAAATTTACAAAAAGATATCTTCAATTAACTTTAGTTACATGTTAGATTCTTTTCTTTTTTGGAAGTTGTCCGTTTTCTCCGACCTGGGAATAATTCTTGACAAAAAATTGTCATTTACTGACCATTACAACTCTATTATTAGAAAATCTAACAAAATGCTGGGTTTCATAAAGAGATTTTCTTGTGATTTTCAAGATCCTTCTCAAACTTTTATTTGATTCTTTTGTGAGACTAGTCCTCGAATATGGGTGCATTGTATGGGCACCGTACTACTCAGTTCACAATAATAGACTTGATGCGGTTCAAAGAAAGTTTATGCGGTTTTGCCTTTGTTTTCTTCCCTGGTCCAAGTGAACGCTTTTACCACCATATTTTCAAAGACTTAAGCTAATAAATCTCCCTTCGCTCTTTAAACATAAGACAGTATCTCCAACTATGTAACATTGTGGGTATAATCAATGGTTCAATAATATCTTCATCAGCTTTGTGCCGTTTAAGTTTCAGTTAAGGCCTTGCTAGCATAAGAGCACAGATTTTTTTATCTTCTTTATTCAGTAGATCAAACTATGGAGTTAATAGTCCTTTAATCAATTGATTTCAATTTACAATAAATATTACTTTTTGTTTTAATCAACTAATGACAATTTAAAATGTATTAAATGTAAGGAAAACATTTTTAACACAACATAATTGTATTAAATACTTTTAGATATTAAGTTTTTTAAATGTCTAGCTTTATTATTTAACGAAATAAATAAATAGTTGTCTACTATTATCGGTGTTCATTTTGCTTTCAATCTTCAATGCATCAGTTTTCGCCTCAGTTTTTTTTTCCACTCAAGTACTCTGCTGATTTTAAAGCAAATTTTTCTGTGGTCTTGTAGGGTTTTACAAAAAAAAAATTTTAATAAGAAAAAAAAAATTTAATTTATTCAATAAACGAACCCGGATGGAACGGTTCAGAATATCCCTGCAGTGAATAACACCTTGTCTAAGGGATGAATCACATCTTAACAACAAATAACACCAAGGTGAGCGTTACGCCTTCTCAAAAGCTTGCATGCTAGTCCAAGTGTCACAGGCAACACTGTAATACAAACTATCTAAGAAAACCATCGAAGAATGAAACAAGTACAGGAGTCGTGCGTCGTTTCAAATCAATAAACCACCTTAAGAGCATTGTAGTTTTTATATTTTAGTGAATGAATTTAACTGTTCCTTCTTTTGAAATTAAAAGTTCATGTTCATCTTGACAGAACCAGTGGAATGGCTTATAGTCTAGAGAAAAGTTTCTGAGACAACAAAACAAAAATCAATGAAGAAAACAAAATAAGAACAAAATTATAAATTTCAAGAGTTCAAAAGTTGCTCAGAAAATTGAGAAAAGCCAAATTAAAGTTGGAAATAAAGCATATGAAGTGACAAAACTTGTCCAGATGGATCGGACGACGTGGATTTGGACTAGAGACGCGACAAGAGATGCGACATGGCTAGGGAATAATCTTGGCAAACACTAATAGAAGACTTGAAGAGTATAATGAAACCAAAACATGTGAGTATGAGAAAGATCAGAACACGAACAGTTAAGAGATCCACCTTTTTAAGCAACAGGGTTGATGGAAGCGTCATTGAATCTATACGGAACGCAATTAACAACTGAAATACGTTCTCCAAACCGCACTTACAATGTCATTCCTGATTTCCGATTCAATAAAACTATATCTATTGTCTCCGCAACCTATCAACAAAGTTGAACAAGTGTGTTGCATACGTTTATGGACTGATAAAATTATTTATTTGCTTTTCAACGCAAGCTTAAAGAAATATCGAAGAAAATTGGACTAATGCTCTGCTGGTATTCTAGAATCCAGACCTGGTCGGATTTTACTAGTGAGCTCCTTAACGAATTTCATAGCTCACTTTAATAAGGTGGAAATACACCGAGATCTAATGAAACGCAAACGTAAGCTAGGCGGGTTGAGTTTCACTACGCAATCTTTACTATCGGATATCAAATGTTCCAAATGTAATGAGATGGGACGAAAGCATAATATCATTGAAGTCTCCTTATCACACAAAAAAAGCACGATGTACGGTTTGCTGGAGATTTCCAAGTTCAATTGAGATTAAAAACTCCCATCATCGGTCGAATTATAAGATATTTTTTAAGATAACATTGATCCAGTTTAGCCTAGTTGATCTATACACAAAAAAAATGGCAAAGGTCGCAAAAAATTTAGCATTAAGTTTAACTTTGGGATATTGTTTGGTATGGTTCCGTAGGATGTTAAGGGGGGGGGGTGGTAAATGTGCAAGATTTTCTGACTTTTTTCGGAATCCGGCTTATAATTTCTCCACTATGCATACTTATGGAATGGTTATTTCCGCCATCTTTAACTACATTCAGATTGTGATTATTTGATTCCTAATTGACCTTCTAGGTCTTCATGAACTTAAAAAGAAGCTTATTAACCCATCTGTCATCAGATAAACCAAAGGAGACCAACAATTTGATGTGGGTTTCTTTGTCTCCGTTGGATTATGTGATGACAGGCCGACATTTTTGTCATCGTTGATGTTCAGTGGAGCCACAGGGTAACTTTTTTTTAAAATTTTCTTCTTCTCTAAATTTTATATGACAGATTTCCTTGAAAAAAGAGTGCTAGAAACTTACGGCGTTCTTAACTCCAGATAGGTTTTTTAGCACATTTGAATTAGTTAGTGAACAACAGGTTTTCCATGATTATGAAAAGAGTGGTCAAGAATCTAAAGAGCCGTAAAAATGTGGTAAATTGATCATAACACAGGTCTACAGTGATTTTGGTGCCGCAAAAAGTAAAACTGATTTCAAGTACATTTGGTACCCTGAACAAAACTTGACACTTACTTTTTTGATGCTACTACTAGTTTTCGAGATTTCGCAAGGGTAAAATGTAAAAAAAAACCCTTTTTTATGGTTTTCGAGGTTATATTATAACGCGAGGAAATTTTTTGCGACATAAATTGTAACGGTTTCTGAAAGAACTATTTTTGTGTTTTCAAACTCTCTTTAAATCTTTTCAATATCTT
Source organism: Baccha elongata (assembly GCA_951217065.1). NCBI lineage: Eukaryota > Metazoa > Arthropoda > Insecta > Diptera > Syrphidae > Baccha > Baccha elongata. The sequence goes on along the minus strand of CATNUY010000214.1, from coordinate 452,823 downwards.
TTTCGTTATTCGAAAAATCTTTAGCTGAAGATAATGTGTTTGTAACTTTATTTGTTGAAGAATCTAATTCCTCTTCGGCTGATAATGTGTTTGGCATAGTATATCATAGATTGACTGGTCCAGCAGAAATTCAGTTTTTTAACAACAAAAATGAATTAGTTTCTAAAACGAAGTATAATTCAACTTTTAAAGAAAATACTTGAACTGTTTGTGGCATCACAAAAGGGTTGTTCTTTGGACTAAGTGTATTTCAGCTTATTACTTTCAGCTGAAGGCCACCTAAAACTATTAATATTACCTTACTTGAACCTCGCAGAAAATGTAGTTTAAAAAAAAGTTTATATAATTTTTAAGGATGGAATGTAGGTAAGGATCGCTTAAAAACATATAACGAGAAGCATAAATCATCTTAATCCAATTTTTAATTTTATAGTATGAAATCTTACAAAAAAATTAAGCATTTTTTCAAGGAGAAAAAGATAACGGAAAAGTTTCAACGCAATCTTAAAAAAGGAAACATGCTCTTTCAGAAAATAAAATGAATAATGTTGAAACAACAAACCTCACGTTATAACATAACAAAATAAGAAAACAAAAAAAAATTTTTTTTTGATTTTTAAACAAGAATATCTCGAAAACGACACGTACAAAACAATTTTCTGACTTCTAATTCAGACTTAGCACATCAAAAACTATTCGAAAAGTATTGTTTCGTTGTTGCACCAAACAAAAAATTTTATTTTTTATAGGCCTGTGAATTACCGATACATTTGACGAAGGAGTTGGAGGAAGTGCTACAAGTTAGTAAAAGAAAACGCCTAATTTTCTTCGACACTATTGATCCTAAAGACATATACAAACAATATGATGAGCCAGATACCAACTCTACTACAAGAGCCAATAACAGATTTTAAAAATTAAAGTGGGGTACAAATTGAGCTTTTTTCAAAAATTCTGTTTGTGCGAAATTCTGTAATCAAAATTCGGTCATTAAAAATTTTGTTCCTCGAAATTCTGTACGTGCAAAATGTTGTATTCAGTTTGTACAAAATTAGCGTAATGGATACAACGGATGGATTTTTTGATTTCTAATGTGCTTAAAGGGCATACGCCAATTTGGACCCTTTTTATTTTAGCCGACCACAAAAAAAAAGATATTCTGATACACCGTATTAAAATGAACATTTTATATTACTACACCAAAGTTCTTATTCGATTGGTTGAGGAGATATTCAGCCTCAAAGTATCTCATAAATCCACTTTAAAATCACCTATAAAAAGTAGTGATTCACATAAAATACAAAAAAAAAACGAAATAGCTGGAATGCGTAGGTTGGTTTAAGAGAAAAGAAAAACTGTATTGGAGGGGGGTCTATCTTCCCTCATTTATCCAGGAGGGGCAATTTTACAAAAATGGTCTTAAAACAGAAAAAAAAACATTAAAAAATAACGGTAATTCTTACAATGCCTTGTTATACCTTTTTGAAAAGCCAGGAATGTCTTCTTTTATTTTATTTTTAAATAAAATTATTTAAGCCAATTGTTTTAGCTATTTTTTTCAAAATTGTAAGTTATTAAGTACTACTTCTGTTTTCCAAATTCAATACTGTGACAAATTTTTATTCAAAAACAGAAAACCAAATGCTCAAATGTTTTGTACTTTTTGAGAATGACATCCAATCGACTTAGAACTTTGGCGTGTTCATTTTAATACGGTCTATCATCTATATTTTTTTCGGTGGCCGGCTAAAATAAAAAGGGCCCTAATTTGTATGGAGAGTGGCGGATGTCCTTTAGCATTTGTAAAGTCATTTTTAAGAGCGTCGAAATTCTGGTTTCAAAATTCTGCTTTTTCTTTGAAAATTGAGCTTTTTTTCATTCTGATTGACAAAATTCTGCTTTTCAAAATTCTTGCCGAAAATTCTGCTTTTTGTTTTTTATTCAGTTCTTTTATTTATAAATACAAATTAATTATGGTCATTAAATAATCAAATAGTTATGTATTTTATAACAAAATTTCTTTTTACAAAAAAAGTAAGCTACATTCATATTAAACTCTTAAGTAGTAGTACGCTCTGATTATCAATATTCTGTAAATAATTCAGAAAAGAATAGGTTTGCAAAATGTTAAAAATAGCGCGCTTTTTAACATTTTGCAAATCTTCTCTTTTCTTTATTATTTGCAGAATTTTTCAAAGCAGAATTTTGAAAGCAGAATTTAAACAAAAGAATTTTGACCCCGGCAGAATTTCGACCCCAACCCGTCTTTTTCATCTTGACACGAAAGTCCAATAGCTAAGAAGGAGGCTGGAAGACCAGTCGTGCGATGTTACGTATTACCAAACAAATCTAGTCTGATTTTGACCAAACTTGAAAGAAACACTCCCGAGAACATACCGAAGTTTATAAGCAAAATTTGAGCTTACCCAGTTTGGAGTTTTTTGAGTATAGCATTCAAAAATACTACATATTAAAATATTTACTTTTTAAATTCAATAATTTTGTTTATTTTGCTGAACTTTATCAATGTTCCGTAAATCTGAACAAATTTGTGAAAATATTAAAGCGAATACTTGAAATATGCACTTAGGAAGAAATAAAAAGAAGAATGTTTGCATGTTGTGAATAGCATTGGAAATGTCATTTTGTTCAGGGCGATAGCAGTAGGAGGAGGCGAGTTGCTCATTTCGCCACTGTCAAATGCCTCACACATGAACACCTATCACTAAACTAAAAATGTCGCATTTTTTACAAAATACGTATTGCTCTTATTTCTTCTTCTTTGGAAATATGACCGTCAAAATTGTTTTGGTACTGGGGTTGATTGCGAAACAAATTTAGAAGCATAGTTCTTCTACTTCTTTTCAGGAGAAGATCATTTAAAGAGCCATGGAAATGGTTTCGACTATTCCTCATCCTTCTTGACGCTTCTGGCCAACCAAAAGAAAACGACAGTAGTCCGAGAAATATAATAATGTTTAATGTCTATTTAATAATATTGATACCATATTGTTTTGAAGGCTTTTAGCGAAAAACTAGAAATCCGTAGACATTGGCTTCACAAGTCGAAAAAATCTTTAAATTATAAAATCGAAAAATAATTATAATTTTTTTTAAGTATTATAATATTCTACTTAGCGAATCAATATGAAATAAATAAGAGATAAAAAGTTTCACACATTATAAAATAAAATATATTTAATTTTATATTAATGCTATGAAAAAGATAGAGACATAAGGACAGAGAAGTAGTGAGAGTTAGAGATAGAGAGAGAGAGTTTGTATACACAAATTAACACGGGTTGACTTCGAAATTTTTTTTTCTTAAAAGTTACGGAAGGTATGTCTCAAATACTTAAATAAATCTGTTATATATCTATGAGATGAGAAGAAAACTTAAATTTATTTAATTTATTTAATTTATTTAATAGGTACATATAATATAAATTAAGCACAAATTTGAGAGCAAATGATAAAAGAAGTTTTATATAGCAAGTATCATAAATTAACATATTAAAGAAAATTAAAACTCTACCGACTCTAAGATATTAAATTATGAACACGTGTATGTTTAAAGTCTATGATAGGCAGAAACAAAGTATAGTGTGAATGTCATATAAATGCAAAATGAATCAACAAAATACCTTGAGCTTTTATAGTTTTCTTATATGTTCAACAAAATATGAGAATGAGTGAAAGTTTTTATGATTATTATTATTTTGTTTCAATATATTTTGATTTAAGTTTCTTTATTTTTATAGAGTTCAATGAAATAAATGAAATCAAACTTTACAATAAAGAAATAAATAAAATTATAAAATTGTTAAATAAAATGGTGATAACTACGTCCATTTTTGTGGGTTGAGGGCGTTAACACAAGGAAAGGCACACAAACAAAACTTTCTAACTCTATTTCTTTTGTTTACAAAGCACATATATATACTCGGTTTATATTAAAGTCCTCATTATCAAGAGCGAATCAAACGTTTCGCTCAAAGTGAACGTTTGGGAAATCCAAGATGTCGTTATATAAGAAAAGTGAACTTCGACTTTAGAATAGAGAAACATCTTCTTTCGCTAAAATTTAACTTTTTGAGATAAAAATAAAAACGCAAGTTGCAAAATAATGAATTCAAAAACGTTCGCTTCAAGTCAAAAGTAAGGGGCTAATAAAAACAAAAAGTGCTTTTACAAAGACGTCCTTATTATAAAGTAAGGTTCAACATATGCTTGGACTTAAAAGGTTTAAACATAAGGAAGATACGACATGACGGTAGGTTTACTTTTTGGTTTCATTCAAATGTTAAACATTAACAATAAAAAAACTACAATCTAGATATTAACATATTATATTTTGTAGGGCTTTCTTAAAATTCTTGCGAAAACAAACATACAAAATGGTTTTTTATTATACACTTATGAGTTAGAAACTTAATTTTTTTTTAGAATAAAATGGAAGTTATAAGAAAATCATTGTATTGTATACAAAAAAAAAAAATTTATCAAACACAAATTTAACTTAAACAGAGAACACAATAGAAAAACGAGATTTTGTTCGCGTCAAATTTTGTGACAAAAGCTATCTGAATAGAGTGTGCATAGTTTTTTTTTTCTTGCGAACAAAAAAAAAATTAAAAATAAGAAAAACAAGTCCAACGTACTTCGGAAAATGAACTTTGAATTTGTTTTTATTCTGTAACGTATTTACCTAATACATCTACTTTTGGTGTTGAAGTCACTTTCGATGTTAAACAAGAAGCTCAATTGGAAATAACAGAAAGTACTAGTGAAAAGTTGCGTGTTTCGAACATTGGTTTTAATTTCGAAGTGGTAGCACCTTGTATTCTTAATTTTTATTTCACCATTTACCGACAGCTCGGCAATCGATTTTAATTCTTATTTTGTTGGTGTTTTATTTTTATTTTTCAATTGGCTGTTTGGTTGTGGTAATTATATATTTGTCAACATAGTAATTAAAATATTTTATGAATAAAAAGGAAAAATTTCCGATTTATTGTATTATTATTGTTAATTTGAAAATTTAGGAATCTATTGCTTTCATTTTATGATTTTTTTTAAATTTATATAATTTTTTTTTCTAGATTAAAAATTATCTTTTATCTTATTAATTACAAACGACTTTTTTGTTTGGTTTAATTTTAGAACGCAGAGTATTAAGTCATAACCGTTTTTATATAATAAATGTATTTATAATTGTTTATTTTTTATTAATATTTAAATTATAAATTTTAAAATGATATTTAATTTAAACACTTGCATATATACACATTATGTAATGAGTTATAAAAAAAAATAAGTCAAATAAAGAAAAACACAAAATCTACAATACTTTCCTGTATGTGTACATAAACAAATGTATATATTCAAGTGTGATTTTGTTAGAAATATACATTAATTGTATTCAACACCGTTTTTTTTTATTCGAAAAAAATTGCTTTAACTTCAAAGGCTTTTAGATTTTTTCATCAATGTTGAATTTTTTATTTGAATGCGTTTTTTCTACAAGTGATCTTAATGTATCATTTTTTATTAAATGTTGTTCTATTAATTTTTATTATTTGAAATATTAAATTCTAATTTTTGTTGTTTATTTTTTTTTTATTTCAACTTTTTAAATTATATTTAACTAATTTATCTATTGTTCTTATGTTAAGTTGCCCCATATTACACTTCAGTCTCTCGCATTGGTTCCGCCGGCTGATTTAAGAATATACAACAAGTATTGAATATATAAATATAGAAAAAAAGCAAATAACTTTAAATAAAAAAAGGAAATATTTGTTTGTTTTTGTAACTTAAGTTTTTTTTTGTAAATTGTTAGATTGAGTTTTTGTTAAAAGTTTTGTTTGAAGAGATTTCTTTATTTAAAGAAAAGTTTTGAAAATGAAGTGTAAGAAATAAAAAAGAGAAATAAAAAAACAACAAAAACAATAAAAAAAAAACTGAACGTGATTTCATCACAAAATTTAATATTTATTTTTGTTAGTATGGGTATGTCTTTGGTAAAATAGTGATTTGTTTAGTATACATTTGTGATTTGTTTTATTTTTTTACTAAATTCGAATTTGTTTAAATACATGAGAATATAAATTTGTTAATAAATTTGAAAATTATCCACCACCTCTAAAAATCGGATTTTCAAAATACGATCTATATTATCCAGAGATGGATAAATTAATTCAAACCATTTGAAATTGAAATAAAATTATAATTAAATTAAATTTTTCTAATTTCTTTAAATTATAATAAATAGATAAAAGTTCAATGAATACTTGTTTATAAAACAAATATTAATTTACACAGAAAATAAAATATCGTACACCATTTTTTGTTTCTAGATACTAATATGGAAGACTCGTGTGTTTTCTTAAACAAAAAATAATTTGTTTTCCTAGAATTGAAAAATATAAATTTATTAACAATAGACCGCATAAGATCCAAAAATATCACATACAAAATTGACATCAGTTGTTTTATGACACTTCTCACAAATATTTATGTTCTAACTTACACTTCTTCAAAAGCAAGTGCAGAAACAAGTTATAATATACGAGTAGAAAAACTGAAGGATCCTTAAATTGAGAACAGAAAAGACTATAATGTGGTTCTTATTACGAGTGTCGTTGAATTTTCGATGCAATTAAAGTCGAAAGCATCGACAAATTTTCGTTTTGGAGTTGTGTAGCTTAAACAATGGATATATGTATCTTTTACTGTGAATAAAAAATGTTTTAACTGTGAATAACACAGGTCTACAGTGATTTTGGTGCCGCAAAAAGTAAAAATGATATCAAGTTCATTCGGCACCCTGATCAAAACTTGATACTTACTTTTTTGATGCTACGTGTAGTTTTCGAGATGTCGCAAGGGTAAAATGGACAAAACCCTTTTTTTGTGGTTTTCGAGGTTATATTATAACGCGAGGAAATTTGTTACAACATAAATTGTAACAGTTTCTGAAAGAACTATTTTTCTGTTTTCGAACTCCATTTAAATCTTTCCAACATATATTTCGTTTTTGGAAAAATCTTCAGCTGAATATAATGTGTTTGGCATAGTATATCATAGATTCACTGGTCGGTAGAAATTCAGTATTTTAACATCAAAAATGAATAAGTAGTATAAGTAAACTTTTAGAGAAAATACTTGGGTTAAAAATACATTAATATCCCTGTTCCTTTTAGGTGACAAAGTAGCAATCTAGTACTACCATCTATACACATGCTTTCAAGCGCGAGTAGATGAGCAGAGTAGTTGCGCATTTAGAAAACGCCAGATAGCAGCGTTTAGTTTTTTTTTCTTTTCTATTAATAAAAACAAAATAAATACATAAAATATTGCTCAAAACATTATAAACACATCTTACCATCATTGTTTATCGGAAAAACAGCCAATAATTAACAAATAAACGAAACAAAAAGTTCCAATACAAGGACGGAATGTGTGACCAAAAGGTATACGTTGAGACTGTCTACATCCATACACTTAAATTATACAAATCAGTAGTAGATTGCTACTAGCAAAGCGTTCCATTTAGAATCGCTAGTAAAGTACTCATTAGTGCTTGGCCACTTTAAAAGGAACGGGTCTAATACAACTGTGTAAGGCATCACAAACACATGCCGAAAATTTAGTTAAAAAAAAAGTTTTTATGATTTTTAAGGATAGAATGCAGGTTAGGATCGCTCAAAAACATATAACGAGAAGCAGAAATCATCCTAATCTACTTGTTAATTTTATAGTATGAAGATTTTTTTAAAAGGATAACGGAAAAGTTTAAACGCAATCTTATAAAAGAAAACAAGCTCTTTCATAAAATAAAATGAATAATGTTAAAGCAACCAACCTTACGTCAAAAACAGCAAAAAACGATTTGTTTGATTTACAAACAAGAATATCTCGAAAACGACACGTAAATTTTTTTCTGAATTCAGATTCAGGCGGAGCACTTCAAAAACCTTTAGAAAAGTATTGTTTCGTTGTTGCATCAAACAAAAAAATTAGTTTTGTAGGCCTGTGTAATCATATAGTTTAGCATTGGGGATAAGGTAGAACTATAATGCGCATGAGGTAGCATGACCTACTGATAACTATTATAATGAACATTCGATGTGAAACATGTGAAAATAACTTATTTTCAGTTTCTTTTATTTGTGTTAAAATTGCAGTAATTGATTTATTTATTGCATAATTTAATGCAAATTTGTAGTTTTTTGGTAAAATGCTATTAATTTCATTTCGGATTGTCAATTGTCCACAGTGTTATATGTACGAATGTACACAATAAAAAAACATGCTTTTTAGTTAAATATTAGATAAAATATTTATTCGATAATTTTAGATCTCTTTTTGTGCTGGGAAATTTGAGACCAGACTCACGAGAGTTCGTAGGAAAGGGGTAAGTACTTTCGTGAAGCAGCTTCAAATTATAAATATCGGAAGCGTGGGTACTGTTCCAATTCCAAATTCAATTTTGTTCCCATTTTGTTCATTGTCTGCGATGTTAACACTGCCGATGTGTTAACACCTCAGTATTTTCATAACTAAGCTAAATGCAGAGTGATAGAAAATTCTTTGAAAAGGAAACAAATTGAATATTAATAATAATTTATGGATTTTATTTTTATAAAATGCAAAATATTCGCGTCGTCCAACCGTCTCACTTCACAAAAATTCCACCGCTTCAAGTAAGGCGTCCTCAATTGAGGACCTGTGTAATCACGAGAGTACTCACCACGCCAGACTCAAATTTCCCAGTCTAAACACAGTCTTATTTGTGTTTGTCAAAGTTTTTCAGCTCTGTTCGTTTACATTATTATAAATGTACGTTGTGTTCACGAAAAAAGCAGTGCTTCTTCAACTTAAATAAATAGCAAAATACTGTTTAGACGTTGCTACTTGCAAAAGTTTAAACCTGTTTTTTGCATCTAGCGGCACTTCAGTTATCATATCGGCTGTTACAAACTTTTAATATTAGCTTATTTTTCTTTTTATTATGCATTAGCTAAAACAGAGTGGTTGGAGCGTGTTCATAAAAATAGCATTGTCTTTGTTTTTCACCGTTATTAACATTTTAAAAATATTTTTTTAATTTTTTTTTGGTGAGTACAAGTGGCTTTCTGTAGTTCCTTATATTAATTTACTTAAACATTATCAAAATGGGTCGATCAAAGCATTGCACCGAAGAAAAAAGAAATTTAATCAAAAAATTGCGCTTGGAGGGGAAAACCTACAAGTCCATCCAAGATATTATCGGATGTTCGGCTAAAATGGTGCTAAATGCACTAAAATGGCGAAAAAAGCCCGAGACACGCGGTCCAAAAAAGATTACCTGTGAGCGAACTGACCGAAAAATTATCCAGTTGGCAAAGCAGAATCCTTCAATAAGCTCCAGAAAAATAAAAGATGAACTTCAACTCTCTGTGAGCGCTGTGACGGTAAGAAGACGCCTACTGGAAACTAAACTACCAGCCCGAAGTCCACGCAAAGTTCCACTTTTGACAAAAAAGCATGTGGCAAGAAGATTGGCGTTCGCAAAAGCGCATCGAGATTGGCCTAAGGAAAAATGGAGGAATATTCTCTGGAGCGACGAAAGTAAAATCGTCCTTTTTGGCTCCAAGGGTCGTCGGGAATATGTAAGAAGACCCCAAAATGTAGCAAATAATCCCCGGTATACAGTTAAAACTGTAAAACATGGAAGGGCAAAATTAATGATTTGGGCCTGCTTCTCATACCACGGAGCTAGGCCTATATATCATATCAAAGGGTATAATGGACAGTGTAGACTATGTGAAAATTCTTGAAGAGGTCATGTTGCCGTATGCCGACGAAGAAATGCCGTTAGTTTGGGTATACCAGCAGGACAATGACCCTAAACATACGTCGAAACTAGCAAAATCATGGTTCCGAGAAAAAGGGATTTCCGTTATGGAGTGGCCCGCACAATCGCCTGACCTAAATCCCATCGAAAACTTGTGGGGCGACGTTAAAAATGCTGTATAATATGATGCAAAGCCAAAAAATGTCAGAGAATTGTGGGAAGTTGTGCGAGATTCGTGGCAAGGTATACCAGTGGAGAGGTGTCACAATTTGGTGGACTCCATGCAACGTAGATGCACGGCGGTCTTAAAAAATAAGGGCTATGCCACAAAGTATTTATAATAATACATAATTACAATAAGGTTCTGTTGACAATTTACATATGAAATCGTTGTTTTTTTTCGTTCTTGGTTCCTACTGCTATTTTTATGAACAACCTAAAAATATAATTAAGGTTCTTAATGTGTCATAAATAAAGTTACGAAACCAGTAAAGCTATTTTTAAGATACTTAAATGAAATAATTTTATTTTTTACAAACAGTTAATTTAAATAAATATTTACGAAAAATAAATGTAGCAATTTGTTTTATTTCAAGACCACTGCTGTTTTTGTGCACACAACTAGAAGTTATGATCTGTTAATATACATAACACACAGCTGTTACATATGTCAGAGCGGTTCTGATCGCACAGCACATGCGTACCTCATGTTTAACGAGACTCAACGGAATGCACCTATTGTGTCTATTCGCTCATTTGCACACGCAATTTTGACATCCTTACTTATGCGCAATATAGTTGGGCCCTTAGTGTCACTGGCCCTTACCAATAAAAAATCGCTTACCACGCGTTTATATAAACACGCGATTTAAATTTTAAAGACGAGTTAATTTGTTTGCTTACCAATTACCAAGCTGAACACGTTTTTTACTAACCGCTCTATTACTAAATCTATTACTCGCTGTCAAAATAATTCGTTAAAAAAGCCATGACATCAAACATAAATAAATTAATTTTAGAAAATAATATTACCATTTATTACCAATTATTTCATTTAAGGTACTTATTTTTATTTCCCAAAAAAAAAATTAAAACAATTTATCAGCACACAGACTGAAAAGAAAAATTGTCATTGTTTCTCTGTTTTGCTTTGAGTTGTCACAATTGACTTTACAAACGCAGGGATACTCTTAACCGTGAAGTTAAACATAAGTTCCTCAACTATAAAATTTAAGGCGACGATAGCGCCAGTTATTTTTTAGGCAAATTATCCAACAGATTTGCTGTTAATTGGTATTGAAATGAAGCTTATGAATTATGGAATTAAAAAAAAAACGCTATTTGAACTTAATTCTTAAAATATAAACCATAATGAAGCTTATGAATTAAAGAATTTTTTTATAAAAAAAAAAACGCAATTTAAGTTTAATTCGCAAAATGTAAACCATTTTGTATTTTCAATTTCATTTCATCGATTCCAATGAACAGCTCATTTTAGTTCCATAAAGTGGAACACAATCGTTCCACTGATTTTCCCAGTGTTCTCAGCTATCAGTTTTTCGTTCAATGATGAATTTCAAGAATCAACTCTAACCTCAAATCATTGTTTGTTTTCTTTTGTTTGGTTTTGTTGTGATTGGCGTGATAAATAATTTTTTTTTTTATTAATTTTTAATAATTTATTGAAACTAATATTATTCACCTCTATTACAGTTTTCGTTAGTCGTTTCGTTGTCGTGACGTTTTCTTTGTCGTGTCGTTTTTAAATCGGCATTCTATAACTTTTCGACACGACAGATTTGTAGTAGATTTTTTCACGACAAAAAAGTACTTATATATACCAAATTGTATGGCATCACCTGTATAACATTTACATTATTAATCTGTCAAAACTGAATATTTTTTTTTGAATTCCGGATTGCAAATTGGACAGCCACATAGAACGGATGCATCTTAAGCTATTAAAACTAAATTGTAAAAATAATTTTCCCAAGGAAGCCATTTTGTGATATCTCAAAAAAAAAAAAAAAATTGTTTACCCGCTTTTAACTAAAGAAAGAAACTGGTGGATATACTTTAGTACCACAACTGTTAAAAATACAATTAATACTATTAATAAAACTACTTAAATTAACAAAAGTTTGGAATCTTCAATTGCTAGTGAGTGCGGGTAAAAGTCCCTTTGTATGGAAATCTCCATCTATTTCATTGTCCCACGCGATATAATTTCAGCTGTAACGAAGAACTCGAAAGTGTATTCTAGTTTCGATTTTGTTTAACTGATCGACAAATAATCAAGCGAACATATTTTACAAATACATTATTGAAATTGATCACCTTTGCGAGGTTAGGCAAAGCACTCCATCGCATGGATTTCCATCCCCGATTGACACGCGACACCCATCTTGACTGAAATCTCTGGAAGTGGTTTGGCAAGTGCTTACCTTGAGATTTTTACATCGATTTGTGAAAGATAAATATCCGCTCTACAGTTTTATTATAAATTTAAATCGTGATGCCTTTCGATGCGGGAGATTTTTCGCGATTATAAATCGTCGTCATATGTTGGTGGGTTACTTACTATAGTTAACCTCACTTCCATGTGACATAATGAAGAAGAAGAAGAATACTTCCCTCCCAGCGAAGATCGTTTCTCTCCCAGCTTATAAACTTCCTCCGCCCAACAAAGCCAAACACAGAGCAATTATTTGCAGAAAAAAAAGGCTGCTGCTGAACAACTTTTAAAACTCAGCCAATCTAATGAATGTCCTGCTTCTGATCCGATTCCACATGTATCGTCCGACATGGGGAATTAGTCAGAAATGAATACACCTGTCTCTAATAATGATAACTAGCAATTTCCAGTACAAAACGTAATCCAGACGTCAGCCTCCACCTCGAAGAGCTGGAACTATAATAATGTTACCACTAATAACAGCGAAGTTTATGACATGGCTTCATCTATTAGTGCTCAAAATAATGACAAAATACAAGAACTCATCGATAACGACATTCCAAACCCGGAATTAATGAACCCTGATGTTGATGACAACAACGAATAGATTATACCTAGCAAAAAGCAAACGGCATACATACATAACAAACGCTCTGCAACTGATGTCACCACAAAAACAGATGGAAACAAATTTTCCATTCTTGGAAACCTAAAAATCTTCCCTGAACAAAAATATACAATGAATCCAAATTCAAACAACAAACAAACCACAAGTAACATACAGATGAATGAATCTCCTCAACAGAACACCACAAATCCGAACATAGAGAGATCCCAGAACACCAACTCTTCAATCAACATCAACAGCAACAGCAACAGCAACAATAACTACAACAGTAGCAACATAAGAGGTAAGTACTGCCCTCCAATTACATTAAACAATGTTAATGTCTGTCAGCTTTTATCGGATTTCCGAGCTAATTCAGTAAAATTTTCATATAAAGTGATATATAAAGGTAGTAAATGTAGATTATATGTTGATGATGGGGGGGTACACAGTGAATTAATGGATATCTTTAGAAATACTAAAGATATCCAGGCTTATTCGTTTACAAAAAAAGAAGATAAGACATCTAATCTTGTTCTTAGAGGACTGACCCACGACTATCTGGAGAGTGAGATTCTCGAGGAGCTGAAATCAAGGGTTAGTAATATTGATAAAGTTTCAAGATTTGAAACACTAAGATCTAAACAAACAAAAATTGTGTATAACTTCTTTCTGGTTCGGCTTCTTCCGGGTTCCACTCCAAACGAAATCATTAAAGTTAAATATCTATTTAATACTCGAGTTTACTGGGAAAAACCTAAAGGCAACAAGGGGACATTGCAATGTAGGCATTGCCAACAATTTGGGCATCTTGCCAAAAATTGTGGAAACGACTACAGATGTGTCAAATGCAATTCCAAACACGGGCCCAAAGAGTGTCCTGTTACTCCTGAGAGTGGCAGTAAAATCTCTTGCGTTAACTGTGGTGAAAATCACACTGCAAATTACAAAGGATGCAAATCCTATAAAATGTACGAAGAGGATAGAAAAAGAATCGTGCGCGAAGCTATCGAAAAAAAAGAAAACGCCCGAGTTACTTCAAATAATATTGCTAGGAGCAAATTTATAGCTCCTGGGGTCTCTTTCGCTAGTCACTTTAACAAAACAAACGCGACAGGTGCCGTAGACATCCCTTCGGATATTAATCCAATGAATAGTCTTCCTAATATTCAGAATAAGTCCTGTCCCAGTACAATCAATACATTTTTTGAACTCTCCAATAACCTCTTCGGAATGGAAATGTCCACTCTTATTAATAATATTGAGAATTTTTTATCAAATCTCGATAAATTTGCTTCTATTACACAAAAAAGGCTGGCGTATCTTGATCTCGTCAACCAACTTATATTAACTGAAAATTAATGATACTAAACCTACTACAATTCAACATTTCGTCAATCATTCATCACGCTAGAAGAATAGAACTTCTTAAAATTCATCCAAAAATCGCATTTAACTCACCGTCACAGAGTCTTTCTAGACTCTTACAATTTTCTGAGAAACGATCACCTACAAGGTGTGGCGATTGCAATTAAAAATAATATTGAATATGAAATCATTGAAAGTGTGCCATCTGACTTCCCTAGCATTTTTGTTAAAATCAAAATTAATAGTAATAATGCCGAAAAAAACATTCTCATTGGCTCCTTATACATTCCGAATCAGTGTACGACTACTTCCTTGACAAATGAGCTCAATAGAGTTGAAGCTTTATCTAACAATTTTGACGGCACAATCTTCGGATGTGACTTAAATGCAAGAAGCCCTAACTGAGGAGATTCAGTGACTAATGCCAATGGCAACACTTTAAATAATTGGTTTCACAACCATAACCCTTCATTATCAAATCTCACTTCTATTTCTCCCACCTTTATTAGGAGTGGGTCTTATATTGACCACTTTCTTATCTCAAACCACTTAATGGATCATGTTGACCAACATTTCTCAATACAATCTCTCCCAACATTCACTGAACACAGTCCAGTTTTTCTTAATCTTAAGTTTTCGGAGGCGAGCATACGTCTGAGAACTCCTACTACCGCAAGATCCTTTTAAAATACTAATTGGGACGAATTCAGAAGCCACCTATATTTGTCACTTTCTCCTACGTTTCCTTCTCATAGCTCTTGTCTCTCAAACTCCGAAATAGATATACTGTTGGATCAGTTCAATGAACAATTAAAAAAATCCACCTAGATGCACTACGTTAGTGAATGATGAAACTCTTACTAACGAACGCAACATAGTATCTGCGTTTGAGAATCATT
The DNA here is from genome assembly GCA_951217065.1 of Baccha elongata. NCBI lineage: Eukaryota > Metazoa > Arthropoda > Insecta > Diptera > Syrphidae > Baccha > Baccha elongata. The sequence goes on along the minus strand of CATNUY010000214.1, from coordinate 437,653 downwards.
TCACAAACACTTATGCCAAAAAAGTCCCTAACTACAATATACCATCATCAGTCGAAGCCATTAGAACAGTCAATAATTTCAGATCAAATATTCCAACTTGAATATTTAATTTTGACAGCAGTAACACTTCCACCAACCCCATTGCCTTCCACATCTTTGCTAGCTCCGAAAAAGTCACATTATTAATCAAACAACTAAAACCCAAAAAATCTGCAGGCCCTGATGGTGTCACCAACTTTATAATCAAGAAACTTTCGAATTATTCAATAAAATTCTTGACTATACTGTTTAATAACTGCATTAATAATGGTTACTTCCCGGACAAATGGAAAATCGCGAGAATCATTCCCATTATCAAAAAACCTAACATATACGATATCAATAACTTTAGGCCGATCTCACTTCTATCCAACATAGGCAAAATACTTGAGAGAATAATTCACAGAGGCATAAATTCCCCAATAAACAACCCCACGGATTTCAGATTATCAATTCGGATTCCGTAAGGGACATAAATGCACTATTGAAATTTCATAATGACATAACAATCAATCTCAGGAATAAAAAATGCACGGTTGCTTGTGCACTTGATATAGAAAAGGCGTTTGATAGGGTGTGGAGGGACGGCCTCTTAACTAAAAGCAATAATATCAATTTTCCAACCCATCTGACAAACATACTAGACAATTATCTCAATAATAGATACTTTTTTATTCAAGTCCAAGGAACCACTTCCAACGTATGTCACAGCGAGAGCGGGGTTCCTCAAGGATCGATTTTAGGCCCCATGTTATATAATATCTTCCTACATGACTTTCCTCATACCCACTCAGATGGTATACTTACCTCCATAGACTATAGCTTACTCCTCACACGAGTACCCTATTATTGCCCTAAGACACCTAGAAAATCATATTAAAGTAATTAATGAGTTTTATGGGACGTGGGGAATCAAAATAAATGACCCTAAATCTGAGCTAATCTGTTTCCGGAACGCTAGTGGGAAGGGACCTGAAGGGGTAGTTAGGGAAAGTAGAGACCTTGAGATAAGTATCAACGGCTCCAGAGGTCAGGTTAAAAACAATTTGAAATACCTCGGGGTTTCTTTCAACAATCTGTTGAAATTTAATAAACATGCTAACTCCTCCCTTACAAAATCCAGGAAAGTGACCAATATGTTAATGCCATACCTAAAACATAAAATGCTTCAACAAAGGACTAAGCTCTTATTCTATAAAACACTCATTCGGCCCATAATGACTTATGCATTCCCCATCTGGTTCGCAATGTCCCCCTCAGTGGCTAAAAAATTAGAAATTTTGGAAAGAAAAATCCTTAGACTCTGTGCCAACAAAAACTATGAAACGCAAACAAAGAGATTTTCAAATACTGTTATTTACAACGAAACAAAAACTATACCGCTCATGAATTATTCGCTAATCTCATAATGAAAAAAACAATCAATAACCTCTTGTTGACAAAAATTGATTTTGTTAAAGAAATTGTATCATCGCAGGTCGGGACCTCTTGGGATAACGAAAATTATCTCTCGCCCCTCGGCCTTAAAACTACTGAACTTGACGAAATATCGATTGAAGCCCCCCAGAGTTTTTTAATAAGACTACCCAGGGACAAAACCGGGGATAATATTAGTAACAATTGAATAGTTAAACATTTGATACATTATCGCTTTATATTGGAATTGGACTGAATTAAAACAATCGCAGTCTTATGACATCCAATACTTCATGGTATTGGAAATCATTTTATATTGGAGGGCAGTACTTAGCCGAGCTTTATTTCAGCATATCGGTATAAATTATATTATAATACTACTATCTTCTGCTCTTTTTTCTTTAACATTTAAATTTTAAAATCTTAAATATTTTTTTTCTTCCTGTGCTCTTCTAGCTAAGAACTTTACACTTACTTTTGTAAACTAAAACAATATCAATTCAAATATTTAAAAGAATAGTTAAACTGAATAAAATATGTATCTTATTTGATTTAATACCGCTTTGCTCACAATTATAAATTCTATAATTATAACAACAAATCGACGTATTACATATTCCACGTCACATACATAATTGCAATCATATCGAAAATCCTAATAGCTCATAATATCATAGAAATTTTTATTAAATACTATTAGACTTTAATATGAACTTTAATACTATCTGAATGAATATAACATAGTATCTCTCTTACATGAGCACTTTCGCTGATACAAGAACAATATAATTATATAATTATACACACACAAAGTGACAAAACGTCACAAGTTATCTGTCATTTCATGCTGTGAGCAAAAGCAAAAACAAAACAATAAAAGTCAACCATGTGGTTCATTCTATAAAAGTAAATTGATTGTGCAGGCAATACATTTATAGCCGCGGTGTAAACTCTATTATTATTATAACTTTTATTTTACATTTGGTACTAGAACTAAAGTCTCAATAAAAGAAAATTACAAAAAATTTTGAATTCCGCATTTGTGTTTGCGTTTATTGTTGGATATATTTATTATAAATCAGTGGTTTATTTTAATTAACCGGAGTTATAAGTTTAGACGTGTGCTACAATACAAGTAGAAACAGTGACGAAGATTAAGAATTCCAGAACGCTGAGGCAATAAACTGAGCAGTTAATTATCATACTGAAATTTATCAAATTTTCGACTATTTCTTCTAGTGCAGTACTTATGTTGATGAAGCTACTTTAAATCAGATCTATAAGTCATCCTCTTGTTGCCTTTAATACTTCTTTTGTATTGTGAACAAATTTTTTGTTTTTACATGTCGGTCCAAACCTAATGAACTAATGACAAATATGAAAACATTGGTTTTATGTACATATGTATGTATGTACAAATTTAAACGAAAATCGTTTGCTAACGTCATCTTCATTATTTTCTTTTTTTATCGATTTGAACGACTTAAAAAAAAAACATTTGTCAAGTGATGACTTTTTCATCAACAAGACGAGCGTTTTAAATTTTTCTTGGCATGTTATTTTCATTTATATATATAATAAAACGATTATTACATCTTTAAATATGTATATTGAATTTGAAAACAAATAATAAAACGAAAACTTACCGTTTTCGCTTCCTTTTATTTATGAGTCGTTAGCTAAAATGAGGACGACAGATACCGTCGTTTTTTACGCCTTTAATGCATTAGTCGTTTCATTTCGTTTCCAGAATGGAGACGTTCTACGACGTTTGCCATTTGTATACGACGTTGAAACTACACTAAGCTGTCGAAAACGACAAATGGAATGCCGATTTCATCTCGTCGTATTTTTTTGAAGTCGTTTACGACAACGGTAATAGGGGTTTATACGTGTTTTTTGTATTGGTTGATTTATTTTGTCGACGATTTTGTTGACAATAATTCTTTTTGTAATGTTTTCAATGATAGGTAATTTTCAGTGATTGCTATAATCGATTTGTCCAACAAAAATCCACCATTCCACTGATTCGTGTTTTAATGATGAGTTTCAACATGATGATAACATAGCCAATTATTTCGGCAGCGAATGTAACAGATTTAATAATAGAGCGGCAGTTAGTGGAAGACGTGTTCAACTTGGTTATTAGTAAACAAACAAATTAACTGGTCTTTAAAATTTAAACCGCGTGTTTATATAAACGCGTGGCTAGCGATTGGTTGGTTATTGGTAAGGGCAAATAAAAATGCCGACTTTACTTTACGGCCCACATAATTAGAGAATCGAACTACTTAGCGAATTCGAATGTTGAAGCGAACTTCATTTGCGACGGTATTAGGATTAGCGAGCTTGTGTATTCGCTAATCCTAAAGTGCTGTCAAAAGTAATTAAATCGAATAGACAGATGTTAAACGTCAGATCGTAGTGATATTTTTTTGCAACAAGTGGTAAAATTATTGTACTTCGTGATTGTTTTGTGAATATCTACTAAAATAATAAGCAACATCTACTTATTTTTCGAAGAAAATGATAGTGAAAAAATTGGGTTGCTAATATTAACATGAGAAGAATAAGAAGATGTATTAGAGATAGTTTTAAAACCTTTGGATATACCAGAACATTTTTAAGTGGTTTATCATTGTTTCAATATTTGGAGGTAGGCATTTAATTTTTTTTTCCTTTTTAGGTTTATTTTCTATTTTTGATTAAACTACGATGCATTTATGTTTGCTCTTAAAAAAATTAGTGAATTTTTCCGATCATTATACAGCCTCACAGTTCCGCCTATCTCATAAAATTAGTTTGTACTCTGCGATTTTTGGGGGTAACGAAGATTTCAAAAAGGAAAGAAAGTGTGAAAGAAGTGAAACGAAAAAAGATGAACAAAAATAACCTGTTTCAGAAAAGCGACAGTTTTAAGGAAAAAAAACCCAAAAAGAAAAGAAAGCAAGAAAGCAACAAATATTTCATAACCGAAATTCAATAGGAAAGAAAAATGTTTGCTTCTTTCGTATCTTCTGGCGAAAAGTACACAATTCCTTTACATGTACCTAATTTTCTTCATTGTATGGCAAGTCTCACTTGCGCTTTATAGGTATTCAAAACAACTATCTAATTTATATATTTTTTTTATATATATTTTGATTCGCCTAGATTTGACACATTTTGCCACTATAGTAGCAGATTTTCGCTAACTCAATCGCTCGAAAATCAGACTCGCAATATTTTTGATATTTGAAGCTAACTTAATTTTAGCGAATCGCTATTCCTAATACATACCAAATAGTCGAATTCTCAAGCTTAATGGTTCGATTCGTTAATCATAATGTGGGCCTACATCTTTACATCGTCGCTTTCCGCATCGAATTCATTATGAAAGTTTACATGTTCCGAGGAAAAATTTAGCCAACAAAATTTTTGACAGCTCATTTACGGCGATGGTAAAATACATCGTTTACGTCGTTAGAAAAATGCCCTTAATATTACTGATGCGTTTTAGTAATAGTTGTTGTAACCCGAGGGTGTATTTTATTATGCATTTCTTGGGGTTATTGCAAAAATTCCCTAAATTCCATCTTTTTCAATGGCACTTAACGACTTTTTTCAATTACTCCACGATTTATTATTATACTGCTCACAAATTTTGAGAATAATAACTCAATTAAATAAAAGTACGATGCATATTGTCAAGCACTTGTTTCACGCAGTCCAACAGAAAAAAGCAAACGACAAAGATCGAAAGTCTAAACAAAATTTTTGTTGAAAGTTGAGTTTCCAAACAAGAGAATATATTTTTGATGGTCGACTATTAATCAAAATTGATTGCTTATAGAAAAAAGACACTCGCAAAAAGGCTCTGTGTCTATAACTAAGAAAATTGTTGAAGCAGTTAATTAGAAGTGGAGAGCTATCAGGAGACACTAATAATCAAGTTATTTCAAGACCAAACTACTGTCGATATTGAATGTAAATATCAAATAGAAGAAATGTTGTTGTATGCGATTATAATGAGAAAACCAGCAGACTACTCGCACATTTAAATAGAGATCGCACATAGATCGCACATTTAAATAGAGGTCACGTTGCTTGGGACCGTGAGTAAGTAAGCATAAAAACATAGCAACTGGCGAATTAGGTTTTTACTGCACAAAAATAAAAGAAAACCGTATTGTTATTTCTTATGTGATTACATAGCCAAAGTTTTCAAAAGGTATTGTGGTAATTGTTACCTTTGTTCTTACTTAACACCCCTCTGATATCACTATGAAAAATACGAATTTGGTTTTCTTAATTTTGTTCTTATAATTATAAACTTAAATATATTTGTATTTTAAAAGCAATATATAACAACAATTAAGCAAACAAATATTAATTTAACAATTCGTGATTAAAGTAAGAAAGAACGGAACTTCCTTATTTTACTACTGTTTAAATGAAACAAAAGCAAATTATTTGTATTTCTACTACGTTTAGGAGAAAAAAGAACGTCATTAATTAGTACCTAAACAAAGTTTCACATATAAATGTAACATTATTCTGCAAACAGATTAAATACAATTACAATGTTAAAAAGTAAAAAAATCCCTAATATACACCAAATAAAAAAAAATATATAGAAGAACTTTATAAAACTAGCTTAAATAAATTAAAACGTGCACCTCCACCTAACGTTAATGAAGTGTTGATACATTTTCGTTTTGTTATTTTTCAATTGACTTTCAACATAATTCACATAGAAGGTCTATGTGAATGAATGTTAAGTCTTTAAACTTAAGCAAAAAAAGTTATATAAAAAAAAGAAACTGAAATATTGTGTTTTTTTATTAAATAATAAAATACTCTCAATCTCAATCTCATATTTTTGTCTTACTGTTATTACTTAGGACGATTTTATTTGTTTTGGTTCTTATTAAACAAATGAGACACATAAAATAAATAAGACAAAGAAATTAAAAAATAAATAGTAATTACAAATAATAAAGAGTAGGTAGAGACTGTGGCAAAAATAGAAAGAGTTGCAAATAAAAATGATCACAAATAAAATTTGAGAAAAAATAGTAAATAAAATTGGTGGAAACAAATTGAAAACAATTTTTTTGCTTATAGCTCCCTTTCTGATAAATATTATATTTTTTATAACAAAAACAACACGACAGTGTTTTTGTTTCAATTAATATATTTTAACAAGTAATTATTTGTTTTAATTTTCGTGACTGTAACATATATAGAAAGTCACAAAGAAGATTTGTTGTTTAATAATAGAAATATATTTAAAACAAAATTATTTTAATTAAATAAATAAATAAAAAAATAAATAAACAACTAAAAACATGTTATAATAAAAGATGGAACTCTGCGAAGTGTTTCGGATGTGTTTTTTTTTCTGACTGTTAGGTGTGTGGTATTATTTTTTATAAATATATATTTGTTCAGAATTACATATTTATTTAAAGTATTCTAAGAAATGCTTAAATGCTTAGAATTGCTTGTATAATTCTTAAAAGAGGAAGAGAAAAAAAATCGTTTTACCATAATATACTCGTGTTCTAAATATTGTGTGACTTTATTGTTTGTGAAAATTGTTGGACTATTGACAATTTATTGAGAAAGAAAATATATAAGGAAAACGTTCTTTTGAAAAGCAAAATACGGATGTTTTCAGTGTGAATATGCGAAAGTATATATGTATGTTTTTATAATCATCTAGCAGAACAATGCAGGTATTTTCAAACATCTATTGGTTTTTGCCCAGATTAACAAAACATTGGTTCTTGTATTTTTTTTATTTACCAACTTTCTACTTTTTACTAAGTGGGGAAAATTCGAAACAAGTTAAATAAAATATTTTCAACTTATTGCGATATCCAAGATAGTCTGTTTTTTTTTAGCAATAATTGATTTAAATAATTAAAAAAATTGTTTTATGTATGCCTAAAAATGCCTACCAAAAAACTGTTACACAATTGGTCTTTGAAGACGTTTGTAGCGTTCCTATGTCCCAAAAGTTATGGTAACCGTAATAAAGACAGATAGTTTTGAAGACGTTTGTAGCGTTCCTATGTCTCAAAAGTTATGTTAACCGTAATAAAGACGACTCATTCCATCATATATAGACGATTCTTGGTTAAATTAGCTTAAGAGATAAAGACTACCCAAAAAGTCCAACCAGTATCCTTAAGGCAAATGAAGTTAACATATGTACGTGTGTTCACATTTAATATTAGCATTAACAGTGAAGTCAAAACAAGGTCAACCGAAAATTAGAAAGTTCTAATATACTGATTGAAGTCATTTACAAATAAGGAACTAGTCCAAGTAATCCGGATATTTTTGTTTGAATAATGTCTAGAAACACAGAATTCATCATTTTTGACTTCGAAATTAAATTATGATCCTTACAAGTCATTTGCTCAGAACTTGTGTGAAGAAGAGATTTTGGTAGAAATTGCAGACTTTTCAGGCAAAGTTCATAACGTGAGTATTCTAAATAAATCAAAAGGGATATTCTCACTGTTTTAGCGAAAACTTGCGATGAATTGAAAGAAATATTTGGTAGGTGCCCTTTGTTCGTAGTTTCGGGCTTGTTTATTGATATAAAATTAAACCTTTAAAAAACGAAGAAAGTATTTATTGCTCTCTCTCTGAGTCTCTAGGAATTGTCATATTCATACTGACAAGCTAAGAAAACAGATCTTTACAACATTTCTGGAAAAAACGAAATAATGGCATCCTGAGGAATAAAAAAAAAGTGTGAATAACAATCCATAAAACTGAGTTCTACGAGCCTGCAATTCTTATTTAACATGAAGAAATTGTATGGAAACCTCATTTTTAAGTTTTCCAGAGTCTTATAAAAAACGTTGTCGAGTTAAAACAATTTTTAAGTGTTTATTTTAAAAGAAACATGTTGTGTTCTTAAAATTCATGTTTGGTTTTTTTTTAAGACTTATTGCGCTGTTTGAATTTCTTTTTCGAAACAAACTTACTTATTTTACTGATTATACATAAATTTAATTAAAAAAATAACATATTGACCACTTTAAATTTAATATGAAGTGCTAATGGATTGTTTTTTCACATTCAATAGTGTGTTAAAACTGAAGAAATATACAAACCGATCTCAATTGAACGAAAAATTATAAGATTAATCCACAGTTAGGAAATGAAATAAGTTTTTTGCCAAAGCATTGACAAGTTATATCAAACTGCTTTTTTGAGATTTTGTTTTTGAACATGTAGGTTTAGTCCGATGACAAAAATATTTTTGGTTTAATCAATCAATACTATTCTTCTTTCCAAATATTTAGCTTTTCTGTAGTTTTTCAACTACTTTTGTATACTTTTTCCCTGAACTAGATTTTATTTAAATCTCAAATGGATGTTAAACTTTTTTTGTTTTATTACATATCAATTTATAGTGGAACATCAATTATACATATATAGGTAATAGATTTGAATTATATGAAGAAGATTTTTTTTAAAGAATACATTTTGTTGGAAAAAAGGATTGTTCGTAAATCAACTGAAACACATAAAAAACTTACTTGTGTCTGTAAACGTGTTAGGCCTCGAATCCAAAGAATTTGACCCGCTCGTGGTTTTTTGTCGGAATCAATTGAATCGAAACGTTCTTCACCTAAATTCATCGCTTCTGTATATTCTTCGGGATGGCCACGACCCCACCTGTAATAGAAATGATGAAAATAATAAACAAAAATAAACAAAAAACACCACTTAATAAAGCTATATTGTTTTTTTTTTATACATTTTATAAGAATATATAAGAAATTGAAGAAATATGTTTTTTACTTGTTTTAGTTTTACGTAGGAAAGTTTTTTCAATTATTTTTATTATGATCATTCTCTTGCGATTTTAATACAGATGTTATTTTATATTATAATACATAAAAATATGTGCTTAACAGAACATGCAGACATATAAAAAAGTTTAATATGCAGAACAATTTTGTTTCTTTGTTTTTGATACATTCATTTTTTCTTTCAATTCAACTTGCTTTTGAAAATTCTAGTATTTTTTATGAATTAGATCATCCAATTATATACAGTGGTTATATATAAGTACATATATGTATACAAGAAAAATCAAACAAACTTTAAATGAGTGATTACAAAATAATGTATTAGTCTGATTAAGTGCGCCATAAAGGAGTGTTGCTCTTGTATGTATATTTTTGTGTTTTTTTTATCGAACAAAGTATGTATTTGTACATCAACGAGAAAAAAAATATAGAAATAAAACAACTAAAAATAGAACAAAAAAAAATCAAATAATAAAGAAAAAATGGTTCACAGTTATTTCTTTCATGGAATTTAGAATTTTGGTGTTTCGATCGAACAATAATTGTTTATTTTTTCTATTAAACTGTAACATCACAAAACATTCACGTAGTGGTACATACCCAGTTCGAAACATTAAAAACATTTTTAGGATGACGTTTTTTGTGTTGCCTTTTCCGACAGTGGAGTGGATGGAAAATTCATTTTGGCACAGTATATTTTTTTGTCTTGGTTGAGAATATGAAAACAAGCCCATAATTTTTTTTATATTAATGATGGCACTTTGACAGCTGTTGAAAAATTAAGCGAAACTAAATTTCAAAACGGAGCAAACCAACCAAAAAAATCGAAATGAAAACTACTGCCAACTGATGATAAGAGTTATAAGATTTCGGTAGTTTATCCGTTCGCTAGTGTTGACACAAAGCTGAAAATATTAACAAAGCAATGACTATGGCAATAAAAAAATTAGAGTGAAACGGCTTGCAAGCATAGGAAATTGTGGGTTCTCATGTTAATTAGAGCTCTAAAAGTATGCAATAATTTTCAGTTAATTGAATTAAAATACTTGTTTTTTATTAAGTTGACTCCATCTGAGTACTTTGACTTTTAAAAAGTATACCAGTTAATTTAAAGTCGTCATTAAAATAATCGTCTAAAGAACTACCTGCATTCTTCGATATCTTTAAAGAGTTTTTACATTCTTTGCAGTTTCTCTATTGCATTCAATGTAAGAGACCCGAAAAACGAAACAGAAAAAACATTTCAAATCGAAAATTAAATATGTTCTTATTTTATTTGAAACACAAATGCCATATTTATCGATGACAAATGACCCACAGAATTATTTGTGATGATAAAATTTTCAATAACGCATATATTTTTTTTTTAAATTACATAATTTAATTGATGGATGATGGAATCTAATTTTCCGTACGGAAATTCCGTCAGGAAAATAAATAAATGCATTTTTTACAAAGAGTATTTGTTGAACTGAAAATTTTTTCATCACATTCTTTGAGTTATTTCCCATCGGTAAGTGTAACATTTGTGTTTTGAATCGAATAAAAACATAATAAATTATCGATCTGAAAATGTTTCCTGTTTCGTTTTCCTGATCGCTATAACCGGCCCTTAAGACAGTCTTTTGACTGGTTCAGATTCCTTTTACAGCTTGAAACCTTTTAACTGCTTGAAGTATAATAATGCTTTACGTGTTTTGGCTGCTTGAAGTATAATAATGCTTTACGTGTTTTGGCTGCTTGAAGTATTTTAATGGTTTGAAGACATTTTCCTGCTTTAAAACAAAACTTCGTTTAGTAAAAAGAAGTCAACCAGTCAAAAGAATTAACCAGTCAAAAGGCTTCAAGCAGTAAAAAGACACATCAGTTAGAAAACTGCAAGCAGTAAAAAAAATACTTTAAGCATTAAAAAGACTTCAAACCAGTCAAAGAATTTCATTACATTTAATGCAATCAAAAGACTGCAATTAATGTCATAGACTTTTAAAAGACTTCTATAAATGCAATCAGTTAATGAGTACTCCACTTTTTTAACTTCAAGTTTTTTGACTGTTCTATTTCTACTAAAATTCAAAATTAACTGTGATTTTTTAATTCAAAGTTCAGGCATAAACAATTTAAATCCATTCCGAAATGTCGGGCAATACCAAGATACTGCATTATTTTACAGCTCTGCCTATACGTGCCTATAACCATTGTCGTTTGTTGTTAAAAAATACACGACAGAGAAAACGACAGATGTCGTAAGTGACGAACGATAACGGTAATAGGCATGACTATTGATGCTTTTGTAAGTGACAGTCGACAAGAATGACAGGCATGATTATTCATACCCCTTAACGTTCTCGTTTGTCGCCTAAGACAGCTGTCGTTTTCTCTGTCGTGTCGTTTTTTACGACAAACGACAATGGTAATAGGCATGAATATTTTTTTTTAACATCGCGTCGTGGCTGAGATTTACAAAAGCAAATGGGCGCAGCAATTCAAATACACATACAAGGAAATTTTTTTTGCATGGTCGTGTTAGCACTATCGTTTGACGAATAATTGTGACTAATTTGCAAACAATTCTTCAAATAAGAAATCAAAGATAAATTAAACATCGAAACATACGTTGCTCTTTAAATATGTTAAGGAAAGTTGTACAATGGCTGAAAATAGTATCACAATTTTCAAACTACGATTCCCCTCGTTCGGTAAGATTACAACCGTAATTCTAATATTTTAAATCAAGTCGACACAAATTCATTGGTAAAAAGCATTAACATCTAATCCTCCCCTATTAATAATTCGCAAAAAATAATCAATGAGTTATTGCCAAAACACCATTTAACTCGTAATTTCAATTAATAAATGTGTCATCATACCCTCAAACGATGAAATATAAACAAAATAAATTTAACTCGCCGAATACGGCAGGATAAGGAAAGGATAACTTTATAATAAGAATTTCTGTAAATTTTTCTCTCTCCAGAATACATTCTTACAATACGCTATCTTTTTTCATAACGATTTGATAAATAAAGAGGGAGAAAATAAAAATAAAAACGGGAACGTAACGGAAAATTATTATTCTGTTTATTAATAAGAAAAGTTATTAAACGGATAAGTTCTGAATCCGTGTGTTAGATAACTCATGAGTAAAGAAGCAAATAGGGATTTTTATTGATAGGGCTGCTAAAGTTTTAAGAAGCTCGTCTACAAAGTCTACAACGAAACCTTGAGTATTAAAGAAGGGAATATACAACATTTTTGAAAGCGAAACAGATGCCAAAATGCATGAGAAACCGTTGGAAAAATATTAAAGTTTCGCACCACAATTGGAACTATCAAATTATTAGAGTTCATGTTTAAAAATAATAGTTATTATTATTTAATCACTTTTCCTTCATCAAACGATAAATGGCAAACTGAAATTGTCTTGCATTTAAATGGCAATGGCATACGTTCATATGCACCAAAAAGTGCATCTGAACATTCGATAGGAGTGCCGGTAATTGGTAAATGTTAGTGCCATTTGAAAATTTCTTAAGCTATCAAAAGTCGCCAAACTATATAGGTTTTTGAAGATTGAAAATTATTTTGACCAATTTAGATTGCTTATATGTTATTTTGGGTGAAATCTTGTTCTTCCTTCGGCTTATTTGGTCATTAGTAATGGCAATGAAACAAAGTAAGTTAACATTGATTTTCCCAACGTTTCGACAGAGATTTCTGTCCTTTTCAGGGGATCTTTATTAACACTTACGTTATTCAAAACTAATTTAATAAAACAAATAACATTATAAAAAAAGAACAAAATTATTTAAATTTTAAATAATAAAATACAAAACAGTGAACACATTCCAGAAACACGCCTTACCAAAAAATGCTACTGTATGAAATTAGAAATGAGGACTGGTGGATGGCGAAGTGGCGAAGTCTTGGAGAAATTTACGGAGAAGATTTAAGCATAACTGCTGGCAATCGAGATTTATTAAAAGTTCGATTGTATCGTGTAGTTGAGAAGTTTGAAGACACGCAAAGGGCTTTGCTGATAGCCGAGGCGCAACAATCAGAAAGCAGAATTTTATATGCACAACTCAACTATAATTTAATGGCTGAAAACTATTTCTCTGACCTTCATATTTACAAAGATATCTCGCTTATTTTCAAACCTAGATGTGAAGTCCTTGGTCTAAACCATGCACCCTACAATGGAAGTTTTGATCAATTCTGTTCCCTGTGCAACCTAAAATCGAAAGAAGACTGTTTTCACGTAATTGAAGTTTGTCCAATTTACGCAGCGCCCAGAAAATAATATTTAAACAAGAAAATGTTAACAATGCAGGAAGTTGGAAGGAGTAAAGCAATATTTTGGGCCTTGTGCATAGGCAGCCGAAAAAGCTCGTTAGTGACTGGCTTTTCCCCCAGCTTTCCATTTCATCGGCACGGATTGTGTTCTTGCTACACACAGCATTGGGAAAAGCCACAATCCCGATTTTGAAGGAGTAAAAATCCTTCAATCTGAAAAACACACTTTAAAAAGGTATACTTTGGAAATTCTTCACATTCTGAACACAAAAAATAAACATGAAAACTGCCGCTAACTTCGTAAAAGCCCTAACTACATTTTCACTTTTCGAAGGTGAAGAAGAAAAAACTGTTTCGCCTACCGCAATAAAAAACGTGAAAAAACCAAAAAATATGTGTTTTTAAGCTCAAGTTATGCTTTAGTTTTTGTATATAATATAAAATAATAATTCATCATAATAACAATACTTTGACAATAAATATGTCATAAACTCAAAAATTTTAATTTTGCATATAGGGCCTTTAAGAAGTTAGCGGCACTCACAACTCTTCATCCGTCTACTGCTCTCTAGTTTGCTCCAAAAACACAACATAACATTTAATCGACAATACTTCGCCAGTCGAAGTGCTTTATTTTTTATCTATAAATTTAAAAAATATTAAAGGTATTCATCTAACGACGTCAATTCACATATAATGTAAAAAAACTGTCCCTCATGTTTTCATGAACGCCCTATGAAAACTGTTGACGTAATTTGGCGTAAATCGTATTATGACGTCACTATCATCTTAAAACTGGACAAAATGGCGATTAAAGATATTAAGTGAGCTACTTTAAATTTTTGCTTATCATTTGTTTTTATATTTTTTTTTTCATTCTCACTTTCTTAATTTTTGGAACGTTTGTAAAACTATTTCCTACTGCAAAACTCTCTTAAAGGGTAAAATTTGCAATTGAATTTTCCCGCCTTCGTGAAAAGTCAACAAAAATGGCTAGTTTACTTCTTTTCATCTTTACATCGTCACTTTCCGCATCGAATTCGTGATGAAAGTTTATATCTTCCGAGGGAAAACTTTCACATACAAAGTTTGACTGACAGCTCGTTTCCGACGGCGGAAAAAATATCGTTTCGTCGTTTTACGTCGTTAGATGAGTACCCTTATTATAACTAAGTGTTCAATGTTTTGTATTTTATTATTTAAAATTTAAATAATTTTGTTAATTTTTTATAATGTTTGATCATTTGTTTTATTAAATTATTTTTGAATAACGTAAGTTTAAACATTATGTGCAAACATGTTCTTTTTATATTTTATTTTACTATGTGTTTATAAAGATCCCCTGAAGAGGACAGAAATCTCTGTCGAAACGTTGGGAAAATCAATGTAAACCTACTTTGTTTCATTCAAGAACAATATTTCATCCAAAATAACATAAAAATATTACTTTAAGTTTAGCTTTAATGTTTTAAAATGAGATTATCATTTTTAAATATAATAAACTTTTCATTTATTTGAAATTTTCAAAATAAGAAGCTTTAATTTGCGACCAAGTCGTGTTTTTATTTAACAAAAAAAAATTTTTGGTAGACCGTACTAAAAT
This sequence comes from Baccha elongata, assembly GCA_951217065.1. NCBI lineage: Eukaryota > Metazoa > Arthropoda > Insecta > Diptera > Syrphidae > Baccha > Baccha elongata. The sequence continues at coordinate 422,482 of CATNUY010000214.1, read as the reverse complement.
AATCCAGAAGACAAGACAAAAAAAAGAACAACCAATATTTATGTGCGTTTGTCGTTTGAATGCTAGTAGAGCTAAGGAAAAATATTCGTAGAAGACTCTTCTTGCCTTAATATGTTTTAAAGGTGTATAGGTGCAATAACATTTGCAACAAGCAGCGTGAAATGAAGATACACGTACAACAAACCAATCAAATGTTCTTTAAGTAGATGTTATCATAATATGTGTATGAATATAAAAGTAAATTTCATGGATCCAAATTATATGAGGCACCACCTCCCACATAAAGCTTTGTCACTTTTTTTATTTTTTTGTTTAGAATCAACAATTTTTCACAAACTATAAACTTTAAACATTCACTCTTTCCGCGTTTAAATAAAATTTTATTTGTTTTGTTATTTTTTTAATAATTTCTCATATTTACTTTTCAAATTGAATTATTTCTTTTTAACAACCAATTTTATCAATAACTTACAATTTCGAAAACAAACTTTTTCTGTTTTGTTTTGTGAGAATTATTAATATAATATTTTGTTTTCATTTTTGTATAGTCTTTGGTAATCTCATTTCAACAAAATTTAATTAATGTATAATACTGTATTTTTATTGTTTCTGTTTGTTTTATGCTAATTTCAATACTTACTCTAAACAACTATTTAATTTTAACTAATCAATTATTATTATTATTTGTATTTTTTTTGTATGTATTGGTTTTAACTATTCATTATTTTCATTTGTGTCTGACTATATGATTAAAAAATAATATAAATTAACAGGCTTACAACAAACATCAAAAAGATTAAAATTATGATTTGAAATAAAAATATATATTTATATAAGTACGTTTTGAAGGAGATTCAAAGTTTGAATAAGCCTGTTTCACGCTAGAGCGCATTAATACAATGTTTTTATTTGTTCTTTAAAATCCAAGTGGCTGTTAACGAAGCTGTTAAGCCTTAACTATGTTTGTATTAAATTTAATTCCTCTTTTATTTATTAAAATATTAATTTTGTATGTCATGTCATTATTAATAAATCCATAATAAAGGAAAGCAAATAAAACAAACAAACACTTAGGTAGATATTTTTTCTAAATTAAAATAAATGGAAAAAACTGATATATAAATAATGTTTTTTAGTAGCACTGAGATATTAAATAAATTTAAAATTAAAACGAAAACAAAACTAAAATAAAAAAAAGTTCAACCTATTTACATAAATTGTCGTCGTGATAGCGCCAATTTTATTTTCAATAATAATTTTAATCATTTTACTTAGTTTCTAATTTTTTTCTATTTTGTATTTATTAATTTCTTTCACAAATACTTTTGTTGCTTACATGAACTTTTTGTGGCTTTTGTTTGATTTAAAATTTAAAAACTAATTTACGTGCCTAAACCAATGTTCTTATGGTTTTGTATTTTATATTTTTTACGTAAATGCTAGTAATTTTTAATTCAATTGAAATTACTTTGTTTTATTTAAAAAAATTTAGCTATTAGGACTGTATTCTTTTTTGTGCACAAATGTTTTTTTTGCGGTGTTTGTGTGTGTTAAATCAAAGAAATATGAACGAAATAAGTAACGAAAAACAAAACGATTTTGCTGAGTTGTAGCTCTCTGGATCTACTTACGATAGTATTTTAGGTAGTTTTCTTGTAGGCACTGAAGTGATTAATTGTCCCCAGACTAATGTTCCAAGACCAAAGAATATACACCATAGCCATTGGTCTAGTGAGAGGGCTTTCGTTGAGAAAGCCATTTTACCGTATTGGATAATGACAACCTGAAAATAAAAAAACAATATATAGTTAAATAATTCACAGCGATTGATTTCTTAATACAATTGAAGCATTGGGTAAAAGAAGGGGGTAAGTGACATTTGCATTTAAAGTGATATCAACTCATTCGTCCACTTAAATCTTTCAATTTTGTTTTTCAATTAACCGTTTTATACCAATAATGGAAGGGATAAATCAGAAACAAGCATCGTTGAATTACGTAGAATAGACAGAAATTTAAGTTTTTTTTTTTTGGGAAAAAATAGAAAAATGCACTTTCCCCGTTCATCTTCCCAACGCTTGAATTAGTCTTGACTAATTGCATATTAGTTTTTTTTTAATTCAATCTTTCAATTTATGAGGATCGATATTCATATCAAATCAAAACAAATCCTACAGGAAATTTACTTAAAATGTTGATAATTTAAATTTGACAAGGTTAAGTTTTGCCTGAGTGTGAACGTATGTACTAGACCTTGTGCTCATTCCGTTTTTGAGTCTAAAAAATGGTTAAGCATTAATATAATCTCTAGAGTTATTCAACTGTGAAGAAGCAAAGGCGATATAGAGGTAAGTGAAGTTAAAATGAGTAAAGAATTTCCAGAACTCTTTAGAGGCCTAGTTTGTCTATTTGGTGATTGTACCATTGCACTTCATACAAGGCCTGATCAAAAAATCATTTTCTTAAGTTGGAAATTGCATATATTCATGATTTTATTTTGTGCTTAAGATGTCAAACTTTAATATTCACTTCGATTTTATGTAAAAAATACACTTAACAGAACGTAAATCGCATTCGATTTCGACATTATAGCAATTAAAAAAATTTTATGAAAAATTTTGAGTAAGATTTTGAGCACTAGTTTCAAATGAAGCCCCACTAAATGGCACACATTTTTGAAGGTTTATTTTTGTAGTTTTAAAAACCATTTTAACATTGTTATTAACAAAAATATTGGTTCACCGTCGACGAGGCTTTTGACTGTTAGCTACATCTACCTATGTTGTAATTTCTTCCTCATTATGCACAATGTTTTAAACTTTGATAAATGGAAATATAAAAAAGTCTTCAAAAGAATTAGGTGCGAAAACGTGCGTTTTCCGAAGGTATCGCGAAAATCAAAACTTGTTTACTATTAGGGAACTTACTACTCGAAAATGGACATGTATTTTTTTTAATTACCTTTTTTTCTTTAAATTCAATTTTTACAAAACTTTGCTGGTCATTTAATATGTGATCTAAAAGTCCTAACATACGTTGGTAGAAAATCCCAAAAGATACCTTTAATTTTCTTGTTATTTCTCAAAAGCTAAAATAACTTTTATCACCTAGTTTTCAGTGTTTGACTAAAAATTGTTAAATGAGTTATTTGTATATATAGAGTTATAGTTTGTTTGTAAGAAACATTTTGTAAAAATTTATTTTGGAAACAAAAAAATAATTTCTTGTGTGAAGATTAGAATTTCAGATCAAAGAAAATGTGTATGTGTATTGTATGTGCTTTCCTTGGTTTTAAAAACAAAATGAGTTCCAAATTACTTCAGTTACAGCTTTCGAGAAAAAGGTTGCTTTGCAAGAAGCGAAGAGCAATATGGCACCGGGCTCAGATGGTATTCCTATGGAATTTTACAAATTGAAACTTTATTGACTTTATTGAACAACTCGCACAAGCCTTTAATTCCATCTTCAATCCCGGATCCGTTCAAGAATTTTGTAATATAGAATGTTTAAAACCCATTCATAACACTGGAGATAATACTGATCCAGCAAACTATAGAGGATTTTTCCTTCTAAATGCTTCTATAAAGATCTTCACGAATGTTTTGTATAATAGACTATATACGTAGCTGGGTACAAGATAAGGGTGATTCCATTATCGCGGGTGTAACATTTAGACACTTTGAGGGTTTCTTTTTAATATAATAAAACACGTTTTTTATGAAGTTAATATTTGATGGGCTATATTTTATGATTTCTTTTTTTATTTGTTTATAAAAGTTCAATACGTACAAAAAGCAATGAAAAGGTTTAAAGCACTATCGCGGGTGCAACAATATAAATGATAAAACAATTTTTTATTCTAAGCTGGCGCATTTACTTTTCACTTAGTGTTAACATTTTGTGTCTAAATATGTCAAAATATGACTAATTAATAATTTTAAAATGTATGTTTTGAGCAATTTTTTTAAGACATTGATTTTCAGTTCAGATCATCAAATATTTGGAATATTTATTTTTTAAAGCGCGTAAGAATTATAAATTTGGGCTTTTGTGAAAAACAGGAATATTTCTGTTGATTTAAGAAGTTTTTCTTTGCAGTGGCATCAGAATGGAGTAGGGGAAAAATTTATTTTGAAATTGATGTCGAAAATCGTCCCCAGCGGAATTGCCCATAACAAACTACTGAGTAAAAGTCATGAAACGGTTCCGAAAGGAATATTCAACGGTGGACCAAATCTACACGCTTACCAGCATCGCAGAACAATGTATAGAGAAAATTGTACGCTTTTTTTTTATAGATTTCAAGGCAGCCTTTGATACCATCGACATCGACAAAAGAGCCTTCATACTTAAGCTGTATATTTGTGATATTTATTTATTTATTTAACTCTTTCATTATTATTATTTATTTACATATAATTAAAAATTATAATGCAAAAAGAGAAAAGAAATAAGAGCCTAGCTATTGGACTTTCAGCTCTAAAATGAAAAATTGATGTTATTAATTGACTATTAAAGTTATTTAAGTTTTGATAATTATAAAAAGAGGTATTAACTCATATGATTATGTTATTGTTTTGAAGTATTTATGAATTTTTTCGATGTTTTCGTGGGTGAATATGTTGAGCATTGCGTACACTGTTTGGTTACTGGGAAGGATTGCATTAAATTGTGCAGATATGTCGCATGGATTTAGTCCTAGTAAGTGTGATATGTTGACGATGCAGTCGCAAGTTGAACAAATAGGTGAATCTTCTGTTTTTAATATGTGCTGCTGGGTGGTTACCGTATGTCCTAGTCGCAGTCGAGTAAAGGTAGAGTTTATAGCCCTGGAAGTAGTTGTTGGATAGATAGTGGCGCGGCAGCTAGTGTAATGATTTGAGTTGCTATGCCAGGACTTCAGATGTTTCTTTTGGATAAGATTGTCAATAAGCCTTTTGACATCGAGCTTGGAGTATATATTAAAGAGAAAAGTAGGGGATCTTCTGGCGATTTTTGCTTCATGTTCAACGAATTCGTTCCCTACGATTAGTGTGTTATAAAATTGGATCTACGATCAGGGTTAAAGATCGCTCTGAGAATTGAAAGGCTGTCCGAACAGATGATGTGTTTTTTTTTCCAGTTTAAGCGATGTTTTTGTTGCTTCTAGTATTGCAAAAGCTTCTGCTGTAAAAATTGAGAAGTGTTGAAATTTGACTTTGAGCCGTCAGTGAAAATAGTACACCATCCTTTACTTAAACCATAATCTATTTTACTTAGTAAAACAAATCTTGTGATACTACAGAGTGTTTATGTGCACATTAAGTGTTTTATTCGATAAATAACTAACAATATTTGCCCTACCAGCTAGGCTCTTTTTTAATTCTGTACAGTGGGGTTTCCAGTTGTATTTACAATTAAAAATTAAACCTAATATTTTTAAGTTATCTACATTTTCTATAGTAATATTGTTTAAGTTTAGTTCCAATTGGCAACATGATAATTTGCGACAAACATGCAATGTCTTACATTTTTCGATTCATAGTTTGGCCCCAGAAGTGGTGCACCAATTCAAAATATCGCTAACTACATTAGAAAGTACATTTTTCACCCTATCAAGATCGTTAATTCTGCAAAGTATGTAGATATCGTCCGTGTACATGCAATGGTCTAAGGATTTGTATTTATTGAAAATTGTGCTAATTTCATCAAAGGCTATAATAAATAAGATCACAGATAGAGGAGATCCTTGTGGGATACCGTTTTGAAATGGGCAGGAAGAAGAGAAGTACTTTGATAAAAATTTTACGGTTGGTGAGAAACGATTTTATGTAATTATATATCTTTGGCCCAACTCCCCAATCCTTGAGTTTACTCAAAATCAGGTGTATACCTATCTTATCACAGGCTTTTTCAAAATCTAATGATAGCAGTTTGACGTGGTTACGAGCAGATAGAACATTGCAGATATTATTGTCAATGTGCAGTAAAGCGTCGACACATCCTCTTTCAAGTTTAAAAGCTATTTGGTTAATAGTTGTAAGTTTTTGAGATTCAATGAACCATAGAAGTCGTTTTGCCATTATTTTTTCTAGTACTTTGGATATACAGGGTATTAATGATATAGGACGGTACCCATCGATAGTCTATTGCTTTTTTTGGTTTTGGGATAGGAATCACTATAGGCGATTTCCAATTCTGTGAAATAACACCCTCTACGAAGATGCTGTTAAATAAGCTAAAATGTTTAGCTTTAACTGGAACGGTAACATTTTTTAAGTAGCAAAAGTTATTATAAAAAACAATTACAAAAGTGTAAGACTTAATTAAATGTTAAACAGGTTGATTCACCTAAGGTGTGCCAAAAAGATAGGTTGAATTGAGGCAAGAAAAAAATCGAATGAGAGGGGGGTCTATTGTCATCCGTTTAGGCGGGAGGGGCAATTTTCTAAAAAAAATTGACTTAAATCAGAAAAAAAAATATTTAAAAACAACGGTGAATGATTCAAAGCCTTGTTATACCTTTTTGGAAAGCCAGAAAACTACTCTTTTATTTTATTTTTAAATTAAGTTGTTTAAGTGAACAGTTTTAAAAAAATTTATTTTCAAACACGAAATTTAAAAAAAAAAAATTAAAACAAATATTTTATGTAATTAACTATTATTTTAGTATTTTTATTTCAAAATTCAATACTCTTATTATTTTTTAGCCAAAAACAGAGGTACAGAGGTACGCCAACACAAAGCATTGCGAATGCAGCAGAAGGAGCTTTCTAGTTCATCAGTACATAAAGGGTCAGTGGGATATCATAGCAGATTTAACCAATCGAAACACGACAAAGAAAAAGATAACGTTAGACCAACAAACGAGCTCGCAGATAGAAACAGTTTATATAGAAGTCATGTACTTGGTGTGGATTGAGCAATATACATACAAGAAACGTCTGTCCAGCAAAACACACACATTGCTTTAAATGTGGTAAGCGAAATCACTTCGCCAAAGTATGAATGGCGTTCAACCTTAAAACTAATACAAAAACAACTGTTAACCAAAATAACGTCATTAATGACGATTCTAATCCCACACAAGATGGAGATGACCCATTTTACATTGGAAATTTGACAATCAATCAAATAAACCAAAATATAAAATTTTTGATGGACTTGGTTGTTTTAAGAATGTCGAGTATAACATAAAACTTAAAAGTAATGCTGCTCCACATCAAATATTTACAGCCAGACGAGTTCTAATAGCTGTACACGAGAAGATAAGGACAAAAATAAATGAAATGATGGAACTAAAAGTCATCAGAAAAGTCAACGAACCAACCGCGTGGTGTTCACCTTTGGTAGTTGTTACTCCCTTTGGAAGGTTCTGTTTTTTTCGATTGTCCTTTGGAATCTCCTCGGCCCCTGAGATATTTCAAAAGAACATGCAGTTGATTCTTAGAGACATTACTGGTGTCGCTTGTCAAATGGATGACATATTAATCTTCGCACCAAGTATTGCAGAGCACGACCAGATTTTCCGCAAAGTGTTACAAAGATTGACGGAAAACGGTGTTACTTTAAACAAAAGCAAATGTGTGATTGGGTTTGCGTCTTTAAAGTGTCTTGGGCACCAAATTGATAAAAGTGGCATCCACCCATGCAATTCAAAAATAGAAGCCATTACAAATTATCCTCAACCAACGAAGTCAAAATATAATAAAATCGTTATTTATTTTATATAAAATGTCTTTAATTGGCACAATTGAACCATTCGATGATTCGAAGAATGATTTTAAAACATATATAGAGCGATTTGAACAATTGCTGAAATGTAATAAGGTCGAAGGTGACATGAAACTGCCGTTTTTTATTACGCTTTGCGAAGGAACAACCTTCAGCCCATTGAAAAATTTATGTGTTCCTAGTGCTCCGGCAGAAAAGAGTTATAAAGACTGCATTGACTTATTAAAAAAACACTATAGTCCGGATCCTCTTGTTGTGTTAGAACGATTTAGGTTTCACAAACGGGATCAGAAGCATAATGAGACAATATCGGAGTATACTTATAAGTTGGTTTATGGGCTGTAGGTCAGTTTTGTTCCACTTAAATGAAACACAAAATGTTGTTTAAAATGACGTTTCGTTCATGATTATGAACATCATCAGATTTATTTCTGTTTATAACAACAAAGAAGAGAAAAAAGTCGTTTCTTAATAAATTTAAATTGAACGTTAATAAATAACAAATTAATAATTTAAAAATTTTTTTTTTTTTATAAAAAAGTTAAAATAAATCAAAAAAGTTAAAGTTGTGATAAAAATATGAATATATATAGGGTAAGTGGGGGGAATATGCCACACTTAAGAGTAAACAAATAAAAATAAATAGTAAATGACAAGTTAAGTAAAAAAATTTTCTCAATTTCATTAGTTTATTATTTTATTTAACAAATAAATAAAGAAAAACATAACTTTAATTCTTAAAATCCATTGTAAATTAAGTTTTAAAAAAACCTTAAAAAGAGGCATTTTACCCACATGTGCGGGTAATAAGCCACTTCTGAATGGGTAAAATGCCAGCAAACATTTGGTGTAGTGTTCAGTGTGAGTCTTATTTAAATTTCATCGATGGGGCTTTAGCTAAGCATTCTTCTGACCAAGATGCTCTTTCCGTTTTCCTTTGATATTTTCGAGACATTCTGAAAAAATTAAAATCAAAAGGGGTAATATGCCACTTAAGTGGGTAAAATGACAGTTGGTGTGGAACAAATGTGGCATTTTACCCAAGAACGTCGCAAAATATAAAAACATCCCTGCACAAAAATTGAGGGAACATATAACGTCTAGACACTGAGAAAGACTATTTATACAAAACAAATCTTACCTTTTTTGAAGAAACCTTCATATATTGAATTGAAAAACCTGAAAAACAAACGTTACAAATTACACTGAATTTTATAAAAATACACTTGGATTTATACTTCACGATATATTTTTTCACACAATGCCAAGGAACACGCGAACCCGTATGTCCAAACTATAAAGTGAAACTGAGAGAATTGCATCTTCAGCTTTGCCAATATCGACTTAGAAGTATATAATATTGAAAAGTGGCATATTACCCAAACTGGCATATTCACCCCCACTTACCCTATGTCAATAGACTTACATAGTTTTTGCGACACAATGCTTAAACTTTACAAAAATAGAAAATGTCTGTTAGACAAAACAAAACAAATTATACATAAATATTGCACTTTTTAAACATTTATATCGCTTTTAACATGCATATTGCTTTTAACATATATATTGCACTTAATTAAAACATTAATCGAAAACAAAAACAAACATTACTCTTTACTTTTATACACTACTATGCTATTACGTTATTGACATGACTTATAAGAAAAAAGATGGCTAAACTATAAAAATGAAAAAATATAAACAAGGTACTCTTCGGAGTTAGCGGGTGCTAGGGGGATCTGGATCGTCTTTTCTTTTTCGTTCTCTCTATCAGGTACTTGTAGTGGGGACTCACATTGTCTAGGTCCGTTTTTTTGTTCATTGTACTGCTTGTATTTAAAATATGTAATGTCTCTATTACCATTCTCTTGTTATAGTGTTGTTCTCGTTGCACTATTTTTACGTCATCAAAGTTTGGTTTATGATTATTACTTATGCAATGGGTTGCCAACGCAGTTTTTTGGTATGAATTTGATTTCAAATCTGATTTGTGTCCCGATATTCTGTTTTTAAATTTTTTTTTTTTGTAGTTCCCACATATACTTTTTCACATTTGTCATCTTTTTTCCCGTTGCATATTATTTTGTATATAAGGTTAGAGTCTTCCATAGTATCTCATTTTGTTTTAAGTTTACTGAAGACCTGACTTAGTTTGTTGGTGGAACTCATTGCTATTTTAAATTTTTCTTTGTCAATAAAACTTGATTGTTTGAATCTGTCAGCAACATATTTTACGTAAACAAATGATTTATATTGTACCGGTGTGTTTTTGGCTTCTTAATCATTGTTACATCTTGGCTTATAATTTTTAACTATGGTGTTTGTTATGCTAGGTGGGAAACTGTTTGCCATAAGAATGTTTTTTATAATAGTTTTGTTTTTTGCATGATATTCATGATCGCTTATATTGAGGGCTCTGTTGACCAAATTTTTCGCCGTGTTGAAAATGGTTGGTTTTGGGTGATGAGAGTTGAAATTTATTATTCTCCCCGATGATGTAGGTTTTTGATACCAATCCATTTTTAAACGCCCTTCCTCTCTTACAATAACTGTATCAATGTACGTTAATTTCCCATTTTTCTCTTTTTCTAGCGTAAACTGTAGATTTTTATGATGACTATTTAAGGTTTCCAATGTTATGTCTAACTCAGACGTCTTAACTATGGCAAATATATCATCCACGTACTTAGCCAACAACTTTGGTTTTTGTTTTAGCTTGCTTAAAGAACTGTCAAGTAACTCCTCCAAAACTATATCAGCTATGATGGCCGAGGCTGGGTTTCCCATTGGAATACCGTTCCGTTGTGGGTATATCTTGTCCTCGTATACCAGGTAATTATTGTCTACCACGCAAAACCGTAAAAGGTCAAGAAAGGTTTGTCGTGTGATCTTTGTATGTTCCTTTATGTTTTCCCATTTTCTTTGTATAAGCTCTAGTGCGCGCTTTACGGGGATATTGGTGAAGAGGGAAACCACGTCAAAGGATACTAAAACTTCGTCATTGTCAATATTAATGTTTCCATGTTTGGATTTAAAGTGAAGAAAATCTTTTACGTTGTATTGAGAGTTGTTTGTCAAATGTTTAAGGATAGTGATGAGATACTGCGAAAGATTGTAGCACGGGACTTTGGTCGAAGAGCAAATAGGTCTTAACGGCATTTCTTCTTTATGAATTTTTGGAAGTCCATAGATTCTGGGTGCCACCGGGTTGTATGTCGTCATCCTCTGTTTCTCCGTTTCGTTAATTATACTTTTAGAATAAAGGTCTTTAACAAAATTGTTGTTCATTGTCTGTAGTTTGTTGGTAGGGTCATTTCTAATTGGCCAGTATGTGTTTCTATCCTCCATTAATAGTCTCATTTTTGATCTATAGTCGTTTTTGTACATAGCGACCGTCACATTTCCCTTGTCGGCTGGAACTATAACAAGTTCTTTATTCTTTTGAAGGAATTCTTTGGTTTCTTTTAAAATCGTTAAGTATTTATTAAACCCATTCCACTGATGGTTTTTAAGGCTAGTGTCCAAAATGTGTGCGAATTTTTCCCGGGCCGCTTCACGTTCTTCATTGTCCACTATTGTCTGGATGCATTCTTCGCCGTCAGCAATTATTTTTAAAGAGAGCATTGAAGTCATTCTTAATAGAACTTGGAAGTGCAAATTTTGGACCAAGTGATAAGAGATATTTTATATCATCAGGAATGGCATAAAAAATGCAACCTATAATGCCACTTGGCATCATAGGTTGCATTGTGCTTTCTTCTCAAATTGTGCTTGAGAGCGGTGAGTTTTTTCTCATGCAGTTGCCTAAGTTCATCAGTTATTTTGTTGGAGTGTGTATTTTCGTATGAACAGAAGCTTAGGTATCCTTCTTCTGCCAGCTTACGTGTTAATGTGTTTTCAATTTTAATAATTTTATGCTCTGTTTTTGTTATGATTTTATATTTTGTTGTTATACAGAGATTTAGGATGCGAAAATGGAAATTATATTTTGTTTTGTTAAGTGTGTTGTGTGTTGGAGAATCATATTCATTTTGAAATATAGTGTCAATGTTTGTTGTTGCATTAGCTATAAAGTTAGGAATCAATCCTAGTTTTCTGCAAAGTTTTTGCTTTGTGTTGTTTTTGTTTTCAATGTATTGAGTGCTCTATAAATTTTCATTTGGTTGCATAGATCAATGCCGTATTTTTCTCTAATGTATTGATAAAAAGACATTTTTCCCAAAAATGGTGTTATGGAGAAATTAGTTGGATAATTATTTTTAGTCAAGATGGTTGTGACTGTTCGGCGTGCCCTCCGAATATAATATTTATTTTTATGTTTTTTGACCTCTGTATATGAATATACTTATAAGTTGGTTTATGGGCTGTAGGTCAGTTTTGTTCCACTTAAATGAAACACAAAATGTTGTTTAAAATGACGTTTCGTTCATGATTATGAACATCATCAGATTTATTTCTGTTTATAACAACAAAGAAGAGAAAAAAGTCGTTTCTTAATAAATTTAAATTGAACGTTAATAAATAACAAATTGATAATTTAAAAAAAAAAAAATTTTTTATAAAAAAGTTAAAATAAATCAAAAAAGTTAAAGTTGTGATAAAAATATGAATATATATATGTCAATAGACTTACATAGTTTTTGCGACACAATGCTTAAACTTTACAAAAATAGAAAATGTCTGTTAGACAAAACAAAACAAATTATACATAAATATTGCACTTTTTAAACATTTATATCGCTTTTAACATGCATATTGCTTTTAACATATATATTGCACTTAATTAAAACATTAATCGAAAACAAAAACAAACATTACTCTTTACTTTTATACACTACTATGCTATTACATTATTGACATGACTTATAAGAAAAAAGATGGCTAAACTATAAAAATGAAAAAATATAAACAAGGTACTCTTCGGAGTTAGCGGGTGCTAGGGGGATCTGGATCGTCTTTTCTTTTTCGTTCTCTCTATCAGGTACTTGTAGTGGGGACTCACATTGTCTAGGTCCGTTTTTTTGTTCATTGTACTGCTTGTATTTAAAATATGTAATGTCTCTATTACCATTCTTTTGTTATAGTGTTGTTCTCGTTGCACTATTTTTACGTCATCAAAGTTTGGTTTATGATTATTACTTATGCAATGGGTTGCCAACGCAGTTTTTTGGGATGAATTTGATTTCAAATCTGATTTGTGTCCCGATATTCTGTTTTTTAATTTTTGTTTTGTAGTTCCCACGTATACTTGTTCACATTTGTCATCTTTTTTCCCGTTGCATGTTATTTTGTATATAAGGTTAGAGTCTTCCATAGTATCTACTTTTGTTTTAAGTTTACTGAAGATCTGACTTTGTTTGTTGGTGGAACTCATTGCTATTTTAAATTTTTCTTTGTCAATAAAACTTGATTGTTTGAATCTGTCAGCAACATGTTTTACGTAAACAAATGATTTATATTGTACCGGTGTGTTTTTTAGCTTCTTCTTCAGTCACTTTGGCTTGAGACTATTAATGGAGGATAGAAACACATACTGGCCAATTAGAAATGACCCTACCAACAAACTACAGACAATGAACAACAATTTTGTTAAAGACCTTTATTCTAAAAGTATAATTAACGAAACGGAGAAACAGAGGATGACGACATACAACCCGGTGGCACCCAGAATCTATGGACTTCCAATAATTCATATAGAAGAAATGCCGTTAAGACCTATTTGCTCTTCGACCAAAGTCCCGTGCTACAATCTTTCGCATCTCATCACTATCCTTAAACATTTGACAAACAACTCTCAATACAACGTAAAAGATTCTCTTCACTTTAAATCCAAACTTGGAAACATTAATATTGACAACGACGAAGTTTTAGTATCCTTTGACGTGGTTTCCCTCTTCACCAATATCCCCGTAAAGCGCGCACTAGAGCTTATACAAAGAAAATGGGAAAACATAAAGGAACATACAAAGATCACACGACAAACCTTTCTTGACCTTTTACGGTTTTGCGTGGTAGACAATAATTACCTGGTATACGAGGACAAGATATACCAACAACGGAATGGTATGCCAATGGGAAACCCAGCCTCGCCCATCATAGCTGATATAGTTTTGGAGGAGTTACTTGACAGTTCTTTAAGCAAGCTTAAACAAAAACCAGTGTTTTTGGCTAAGTACGTGGATGATATATTTGCACATAGTTAAGACGTCTGAGTTAGACATAACATTGGAAATCTTAAATAGTCATCATAAAAATCTACAGTTTAAGCTAGAAAAAGAGAAAAATGGGAAATTTACGTACCTTGATACAGTTATTGTAAGAGAGGAAGGGCGTTTAAAAATGGATTGGTATCAAAAACCTACATCATCGGGGAGAATAATAAATTTCAACTCTCATCACCCAAAACCAACCATTTTCAACACGGCGAAAAATTTGGTCAACAGAGCCCTCAATATAAGTGATCATGAATATCATGCAAAAAACAAAACTATTATAAAAAACATTCTTATGGCAAACAGTTTCCCACCTAGCATAACAAACACCATAGTTAAAAATTATAAGCCAAGATGTAACAATTATGAAGAAGCCAAAAACACACCGGTACAATATAAATCATTTGTTTACGTAAAACATGTTGCTGACAGATTCAAACAATCAAGTTTTATTGACAAAGAAAAATTTAAAATAGCAATGAGTTCCACCCACAAACTAAGTCAGGTCTTCAGTAAACTTAAAACAAAAGTAGATACTATGGAAGACTCTAACCTTATATAAAAAATAACATGCAACGGGAAAAAAGATGACAAATGTGAACAAGTATACGTGGGAACTACAAAACAAAAATTAAAAAACAGAATATCGGGACACAAATCAGATTTGAAATCAAATTCATCCCAAAAAACTGCGTTGGCAACCCATTGCATAAGTAATAATCATAAACCAAACTTTGATGACGTAAAAATAGTGCAACGAGAACAACACTATAACAAAAGAATGGTAATAGAGACATTACATATTTTAAATACAAGCAGTACAATAAACAAAAAAACGGACCTAGACAATGTGAGTCCCCACTACAAGTACCTGATAGAGAGAACGAAAAAGAAAAGACGATCCAGATCCCTCTAGCACCCGCTAACTCCGAAGAGTACCTTGTTTATATTTTTTCATTTTTATAGTTTAGCCATCTTTTTTCTTATAAGTCATGTCAATAATGTAATAGCATAGTAGTGTATAAAAGTAAAGAGTAATGTTTGTTTTTGTTTTCGATTAATGTTTTAATTAAGTGCAATATATATGTTAAAAGCAATATGCATGTTAAAAGCGATATAAATGTTTAAAAAGTGCAATATTTATGTATAATTTGTTTTGTTTTGTCTAACAGACATTTTCTATTTTTGTAAAGTTTAAGCATTGTGTCGCAAAAACTATGTAAGTCTATTGACATATATATATTCATATTTTTATCACAACTTTAACTTTTTTGATTTATTTTAACTTTTTTATAAAAAATTTTTTTTTTTTTAAATTATCAATTTGTTATTTATTAACGTTCAATTTAAATTTATTAAGAAACGACTTTTTTCTCTTCTTTGTTGTTATAAACAGAAATAAATCTGATGATGTTCATAATCATGAACGAAACGTCATTTTAAACAACATTTTGTGTTTCATTTAAGTGGAACAAAACTGACCTACAGCCCATAAACCAACTTATAAGTATATTCATATACAGAGGTCAAAAAACATAAAAATAAATATTATATTCGGAGGGCACGCCGAACAGTCACAACCATCTTGACTAAAAATAATTATCCAACTAATTTCTCCATAACACCATTTTTGGGAAAAATGTCTTTTTATCAATACATTAGAGAAAAATACGGCATTGATCTATGCAACCAAATGAAAATTTATAGAGCACTCAATACATTGAAAACAAAAACAACACAAAGCAAAAACTTTGCAGAAAACTAGGATTGATTCCTAACTTTATAGCTAATGCAACAACAAACATTGACACTATATTTCAAAATGAATATGATTCTCCAACACACAACAAACTTAACAAAACAAAATATAATTTCCATTTTCGCATCCTAAACCTCTGTATAACAACAAAATATAAAACCATAACAAAAACAGAGCATAAAATTATTAAAATTGAAAACACATTAACACGTAAGCTGGCAGAAGAAGAATACCTAAGCTTCTGTTCATACGAAAATACACACTCCAACAAAATAACTGATGAACTTAGGCAACTGCATGAGAAAAAACTCACCGCTCTCAAGCACAATTTGAGAAGAAAGCACAATGCAAACTATAATGCCAAGTGGTTTGTGAACAAAACCAGGGTTGCCATTCCTGATGATATAAAATATCTCTTATCACTTGGTCCAAAATTTGCACTTCCAAGTTTTATTAAGAATGACTTCAATGCTCTCTTTAAAAATAATTGCTGACGGCGAAGAATGCATCCAGACAATAGTGGACAATGAAGAACGTGAAGCGGCCCGGGAAAAATTCGCACACATTTTGGACACTAGCCTTAAAAACCATCAGTGGAATGGGTTTTATAAATACTTAACAACGATTTTAAAAGAAACCAAAGAATTCCTTCAAAAGAATAAAGAACTTGTTATAGTTCCAGCCGACAAGGGAAATGTGACGGTCGCTATGTACAAAAACGACTATAGATCAAAAATGAGACTATTAATGGAGGATAGAAACACATACTGGCCAATTAGAAATGACCCTACCAACAAACTACAGACAATGAACAACAATTTTGTTAAAGACCTTTATTCTAAAAGTATAATTAACGAAACGGAGAAACAGAGGATGACGACATACAACCCGGTGGCACCCAGAATCTATGGACTTCCAAAAATTCATAAAGAAGAAATGCCGTTAAGACCTATTTGCTCTTCGACCAAAGTCCCGTGCTACAATCTTTCGCAGTATCTCATCACTATCCTTAAACATTTGACAAACAACTCTCAATACAACGTAAAAGATTTTCTTCACTTTAAATCCAAACTTGGAAACATTAATATTGACAACGACGAAGTTTTAGTATCCTTTGACGTGGTTTCCCTCTTCACCAATATCCCCGTAAAGCGCGCACTAGAGCTTATACAAAGAAAATGGGAAAACATAAAGGAACATACAAAGATCACACGACAAACCTTTCTTGACCTTTTACGGTTTTGCGTGGTAGACAATAATTACCTGGTATACGAGGACAAGATATACCAACAACGGAACGGTATGCCAATGGGAAACCCAGCCTCGCCCATCATAGCTGATATAGTTTTGGAGGAGTTACTTGACAGTTCTTTAAGCAAGCTAAAACAAAAACCAAAGTTTTTGGCTAAGTACGTGGATGATATATTTGCACATAGTTAAGACGTCTGAGTTAGACATAACATTGGAAATCTTAAATAGTCATCATAAAAATCTACAGTTTACGCTAGAAAAAGAGAAAAATGGGAAATTAACGTACCTTGATACAGTTATTGTAAGAGAGGAAGGGCGTTTAAAAGTGGATTGGTATCAAAAACCTACATCATCGGGGAGAATAATAAATTTCAACTCTCATCACCCAAAACCAACCATTTTCAACACGGCGAAAAATTTGGTCAACAGAGCCCTCAATATAAGTGATCATGAATATCATGCAAAAAACAAAACTATTATAAAAAACATTCTTATGGCAAACAGTTTCCCACCTAGCATAACAAACACCATAGTTAAAAATTATAAGCCAAGATGTAACAATGATGAAGAAGCCAAAAACACACCGGTACAATATAAATCATTTGTTTACGTAAAACATGTTGCTGACAGATTCAAACAATCAAGTTTTATTGACAAAGAAAAATTTAAAATAGCAATGAGTTCCACCAACAAACTAAGTCAGGTCTTCAGTAAACTTTAAACAAAAGTAGATACTATGGAAGACTCTAACCTTATATACAAAATAACATGCAACTGGAAAAAAAGATGACAAATGTGAACAAGTATACGTGGGAACTACAAAACAAAAATTAAAAAACAGAATATCGGGACACAAATCAGATTTGAAATCAAATTCATCCCAAATAACTGCGTTGGCAACCCATTGCATAAGTAATAATCATAAACCAAACTTTGATGACGTAAAAATAGTGCAACGAGAACAACACTATAATAAAAGAATGGTAATAGAGACATTACATATTTTAAATACAAGCAGTACAATGAACAAAAAAACGGACCTAGACAATGTGAGTCCCCACTACAAGTACCTGATAGAGAGAACGAAAAAGAAAAGACGATCCAGATCCCTCTAGCACCCGCTAACTCCGAAGAGTACCTTGTTTATATTTTTTCATTTTTATAGTTTAGCCATCTTTTTTCTTATAAGTCATGTCAATAATGTAATAGCATAGTAGTGTATAAAAGTAAAGAGTAATGTTTGTTTTTGTTTTCGATTAATGTTTTAATTAAGTGCAATATATGTATATGTTAAAAGCAATATGCATGTTAAAAGCGATATAAATGTTTAAAAAGTGCAATATTTATGTATAATTTGTTTTGTTTTGTCTAACAGACATTTTCTATTTCTGTAAAGTTTAAGCATTGTGTCGCAAAAACTATGTAAGTCTATTGACATATATATATTCATATTTTTATCACAACTTTAACTTTTTTGATTTATTTTAACTTTTTTATAAAAAAAAAAAAATTTTAAAAATTATTAATTTGTTATTTATTAACGTTCAATTTAAATTTATTAAGAAACGACTTTTTTCTCATCTTTGTTGTTATAAACAGAAATAAATCTGATGATGTTCATAATCATGAACGAAACGTCATTTTAAACAACATTTTGTGTTTCATTTAAGTGGAACAAAACTGACCTACAGCCCATAAACCAACTTATAAGTATATTCATATACAGAGGTCAAAAAGCATAAAAATAAATATCAGAGTATATCGTTGAATTAAAAAAAATATCAAGCACCTGCAGCCTTAATACATTTCTTTCGGAAGCTTTGTGCGATCGGTTCGTTTGTGGCATTCAAAGTGAAGTTATTCAAAAAAAGTTACTCTAGGGAGATAAGTTGACATTTGAAAGTGCCTGCAAAATAGCTCTTTGTATGGAATTAACTTCGTCAGAAACTAAGTTGATGCATGAAAACTCAATTGCGTCATCTTCAATAGCAAGCGTATCAAGCCCACGTGGAGGCAATCAATCATCGAATCAAATGGCTGTACATTTTCGTCGTCATCATGGTGGTAACAATAACTCGGTGAATTATCAAAAATTTAATAATAATCAGACGACTAATGAGCCTTCTACCAATTTCAGTAACAAAGACGTTAGTGGATTTCAGCGTCGCAATCTGCGACCGTGTGAGAGGTGTGGGAGAAGACACGATGTTCGGACGTGCCCTGCTGTAAATTGGATGTGTTTTTCGTGTCAACGTGTAGGTCACACATCACGTGTTTGTAAAGCTAGACGTAGAAATGTTAATCTAGTTGTGGAGAATGAAAATGTGGAAGATGTAAACGGGTCCGAAGATGATTTTTTGGACGAAAATCTCCAAAGCACGTCCAATCATACGTCGTCAATAAACAACATTGGTTATGAACAGTATTCCCAGGTAATTTCTAATTATATTTTTAATGTAACTGGAAGCAAAAACGATGAGAATTCATGCATTATTAATATAAGAGTCAACGCCGTTCCAATGAGAGCAGAGATAGACACGGGAGCATGTGCTAGCATTATCTCATCGTCTGTGTTCTTCCGTTATTTTAAAGACATTGTGATTCTTAAAGTAGACAAACCGTATAAGTCAGTAACTAGTCATATAGTTCCAGTAATAGGAAGGGCTTTAGTTGAAGTCGAATTCAAGAACGTCAAACAAAAGTTGGAAATCATTATCCAAAAAAAACAATTTAAATGTTCCATTGCTCATTGGTAGAACATTGCTTAACGTTTTATTTCCTTTCTGGCAAAATAACTTCAAGGTTGAATCTAATGGTAACGCACTTAATGCTATTAAAGAATACTTCGTCAATAGTCATATTATCGAAGGTTATAAAAGTCGATATCCATGTGTTTTTGGAAACAGTCCGTCAACGATCCTGGGTTATAAGGCGGGTGTCACAATCAAACAAAACTGTAGTCCTATTTTTTGTTGTGCATATGCTGTTCCTTTTGCCTTGCGGACAAAGTTAGAAACAGAATACTCAAAACTAAAATCGGAAGGAGTCATTTTTCCAGTGGCAAGCAGTGAGTGGGCCAGTCCAGTAGTAGTGGTTTCAAAAAAAGATGGAGGCATACGTATCTGCGTAGATTTTCGCGTGTCGTTGAACAAGGTCAAAGAATCCGATCATTATCCACTTCCAAATATAGAAGAGATTATTACCTCTATGAGTCGCAAAACTGTTTTCACTATATTAGACCTAAGGGGAGCTTATCAGCAATTAGAGCTTTTTGAAGAAAGCAACATTTATTTGACTATAAACACGCACGTAGGCCTGTTCAGGTTTAATAAACTCACATATGGAGTAAAAACGGCACCCTCTATTTTATAACGCACGATGGACGAGATTTTGCGCGGCATAGCAAATGTCAGCTGTTACATTGATGATGTTATTATATCTGGTACAGATTATGCTAGTTGCAAACAAAGTGTGGAGGATGTACTATGTCGATTGAATACCGTCAATGTTCGAGTGAATCATAGCAAATGCAGATTTTTTGTGCATGAAGTTGAGTACTTAGGCTTTCTGTTGACAAGTAAGGGTGTTCGTCCATGCCCCTCAAAAGTAGATGCCTTACAAAATGCTCCAGTCCCAACGGATGTTACAAAACTAAAAGCGTTTCTAGGATTACTCAACTTTTACAGACAGTTTGTCCCAATGCAGTCTTCAGCCCTTGCCCCACTATATAAACTCACACAAAAAGGTGTTCCATTTGAATGGTCTTTGGAGTGTCAAAAGTCCTTTTTAGATAGCAAAAGTTCACTATTAGAAAAAAGTCTGCTTGCGTATTACGATCCAACAAAACAATTAGTTCTGTCTTGTGATGCTAGTTATTATGGTGTTGGAGCTGTGTTGTCCCACATAGAACATAATATGGACGTGCCGATAGCTTTCGCTTCAGCCACATTGACTTTAGCAGAGAAAAATTATTCGCAGGTTGAAAAGGAAGCCTTCGGGAATTTATTTTGTACACAGATAACATGCCCTTAAAAACGATTTTTGACCCCAACAAACGAATATCAGTAACATCTTGTGCACGTCTCCAAAGGTGGTCGATTATACTATCTGTATACACATATACAATTCGTTACAAAAAGAGTAAAGACATGGCATCATCTGATGCACTCTCACGCCTTCCATTGACAGCTGTTAATATAAAAGAAATGTCAAATACCCTCATTAATGTTATTTATAATGAAGAAAGTGTTCTTCTTGATTTCAAAGATGTCGCGAAAGCAACTCAAACGGATCCGATTTTATGTAAGGTGCTTGAACTTGTTCGAAGAGGATGGACATCACATGTTGTTGATCCTGCATTACATCTTTATTTTGCTAAAAGAGAGAGCCTGTCTGTAGAGTAGAATTGTTTAGTTTGGGGAGTTCGGGTACTTATTCCAACATCACTTCAAAACTACGTCTTGTATCGTTTACACGAACCACCCAGGAGTTGTTAAAATGAAATTGCTTGCTAGATCATCTTGTTGGTGGCCTGGCATAGATTTTGATTTAGAAGAAAAAGCTAAGTCGTGTGAGCAGTGTCAAAAGTTTCAAAGCGCTAATCCGTCAGAAGCCTTATTTGAAGGGTCGCCTAAATATCCACAATACATCGTTACCGATAATGGGCCTCCTTTCAGTAGTACGCAATTCATCAAATGGCTAGGAGAACATGGAGTAGAAGTTAAAAAAAGCCCCCCATACTACCCTCAAGCAAATGGACTAGCAGAAGCAGAGGTCAAAGTAGTTAAACGCGCAATAACTAAAAGTATAGGATTCTGGACGGAGGGCCGCATCATTACGGATCACGAGATGGAGCAACACATTGATCTGTTTCTGTTTTATTATAGGACAACACCAAGTCCAACTACTCAGAAAAGTCCTTGCGACTTTTTGCTTCGAAATTCCCCACGGACATTTCTATATCAGCTTAAACCTCCATTGGGTCAAAATGGTTTTCATTCTTTACCCACTAATTCTTCCTTTTACTTTCCAGATAAAATGTTCTCTCCAGGTGAAAAAGTATGGTACCGTCTCAAGGACCAGTGGGTTCCAGCTAGTGTCTCTCAAGTATTATCGAAAAGCCGATACCTAGTAGCTGTGAATGGAAACACCCGAGTTGCTCATCGCCATCAGCTACGACCTGCAGGGATAAACGCTGGAGAACTTCGTTCCTTAACAGCATACCACCAAGAGAAATCCACAATCGATCAAAATATTGTAATGCCAACTATATCAAACCCTGAAGCTGCTGTAACGCCTCCAATAATATCAGAAGGTCGTCCTCAGAGGGAACGTCGCATACCAAACAGGTTTCATTATTAAAATCTTAGAACTCCGGAATAAGAAGGAGGGAAGAATGTTGTGTATTATTATACTTATATACTTGTCATTATTATACAAACTGAATTATATAATAAATGAAAAGTATAGTTTTGCCCTTTCATTTGAACGTTTCACTAGTATAGGCTAACAATAAAACAACCCCGTCATGAGAGTATTATAAAAGTCGATTTAATAAAACGGCCATGGCAGGATGTGAGCATAGATTTATTTTTTTATAATTCAGCTTTTTATTTAATAATAAGCGATTATTTTTTAAAATAACCATAAATCCCGCTATTAGAAAATCAAACCTCTCAATGTGTCATTAATAATATTATATTAATCTTCAGCAGACATGGCGTTTCCGAGGTTGTTATATCAGACAATGGAGGTCAATTTCAAATGTTCAATCATTGAATTTGCTCCCGCATGGGGCTTCCAGCATATTACTTCATCGCCAAGATATGCCGAGAACAATGGGTTGATCGAGTCATCGGTAAAAAGGTAAAAGCACTCCTCAAGAAAAACCGTGGTTCTTACCTGGCATTAATGGAATACCGGTTCACTCCGTTATCAAATGGAATTTCACCAGCTGAGATGTTAATGGGAAGAAACATCCGAACAGTTTTACCTAAGTCGAAAAACAACTTTGGCCAAAATATGATTTACAGTATGTCATAGAGAAAAATAAACATCTACAAGAAAAACAAGCTTCGAATTACAATAAACGACACCAACAAACCGTGATGCTTTTATACCCGGTGAAGTTATATGGGTAAGAGATTTGGGTTTATGGGACCGAGTTAAAAAGCTAGCAGATACTCCTCGATCTTATTTTATGGAGACGAAACGTGGGAAGTTTCGCCGGAACTCATTCCACCTTGATCATGGAAGGCGCGATGATATTCCATATGTTCCTGATGAGGTTCAAGAACCAACAAGCGTTACGCCTCAAGAATCCATGTTAAATCATCCTCCACCCCTTGAACCTGAAATCATCGAACAACCAAACAAAAGTCCTACACAGCAAAATGAACGATTCGTAAGCTTCACAAGATCAGGAAAACAATAAACAAACCAAATCGATATGTACCATGAAATACTATGATTTTTTTTTTCATTTTCTTCATTTATCTTTTTTTTTTGTTTATAATAATTACAGAACTTTGTATTTGTTCCATCTTAAAGTGCCGCTTTCTTACAAATATTAAAAGCTTTAAATCATTTTTAGTAAGGCAAATACTGACAATTAGGTGATAAAAGTTATTTTAGTTTTTGAAAAAATAACAAAAACAATAAAGGTGGCATTTGGAATTTTCTGCGAACGCATGTTCGGACTCTTTATTGGAGCATTATTAAATGACCAGATTATTTTTTCTATTTTTATTTGCTTTTAATTGCATTTAGTAAAGCATCATTTTGTAAAAAATCAGTTAAAAAAAAGTTAATTAAAAAAAAATGCATGGCCACTTTTGAATAGTTTTGATTTTGTTTTTTTTTTTTTGAGCAAAAATGCATGATCTATAATTATAATCATCACATAAGACATAAAATAATAGTCAGAGATGATAGTGACGTCACTATCATCCGCGAAATTGACAAAATGGCGATTCGACTATCTTGAGTGAGCAACCTTGTATTTGTGTTTATCGTGATGAAAAGCTTTTGCTTCAATTCAGAGATGGCAAAAATGCTACTTTTCTGGATAAACTAAATTTGTTATTTCTGCTACCTAATTGAAGTAGTTAATGTAGTTAAATGTAGAAAATGTATATTAATACCCGGTAGCAAAAGGAATAAACTACAACCCTTATTTACTACAAATTGTTACTTAATTAACTATTAATACAGAAAAACGATAATATATCATGTATATATATAAATATTATGTAATAAAATTTATTTTTTTTTTAACATCGATATTACCAAACGTTTGCCGTTGTTCGTACAACTTACTACTTTGATTTCGATGCATTAGAATACTTAATAAATAACTAAACATTTTAATTCAAACATCCAACTTCAAATTCACACTAAAATGACAGCTGACAGATAATTTGACAGTTAACAGTTGTTGAGATAATTTGACAGTTAAAACTATATTTGCTGCAATTTGTACTATATGGTACTAACTATATTTGCTGCAAAAGTACCATTTCTGGACTGACTACGCGTTGTTAATCGCGCAGTAACTATTTATTTATTTATTTATTATTCATCAATGGATTTAACAATCTGCTGATAACAAAATGGTGTTTATTTACAATTTTCACAATAATATTATTAAGAATGGAATAGATTTTGAACAACATTTTTGAAACTATCTCTGCTCATTAAAAGGTCAACTTCATTACAGATAGAGTTATACAATGTAAAAGAACGAGTTACAGGATTATTGAAACCATAGTTAGTACGATGAGTGGGAACATAGAACAAACTATTACGAATTCTAAGATTTCTTTCTGGAACGTACAATGCAACTTGCGCGAGCAATTCTTCAGATTTTATACAATTATTTAAAATATCTTTTATAAAAAGAATGCATTGAGCTTGTCTGCGGCTTTTAAGGATCTTTAAATCTAATAGTGCACATCTTCACAAATAAGCAGACATTTCACCAGGCCATCTCAGATTTCTTAAGGCGAACCGCGTGAACCTTTTTTGTACGATTTCTTGACCAAACAACACAGCAATACTCTAAGATGGGCAAAACTAATGAGAAAAAAATTGTCTTTAAAGTATACACGTCCTTAAAAACTTCAGAAGTGAGTTTGAGGAAACCTAGCATCCAATTTGCTTTCTTTAAAGTTCTGTACGCACTTAATATTTTACATTTAGACGTGCTTAGCTCAAGGTGGTTATATATACACCAATTGAAAAATTAGTCAATATCGTTTTGAAAGGTAACACAATCACTGACTGAAGAAATTTTACTGAACAATTTGACATCATCTGCAAACATCAAACAGTCACAAAAACTGAGAACGCAAGGAATATCATTTACAAACAAGTTAAACAAAAGTGGTCCTAAGTGACTACATTGTGGAAGGCCCGACTGCACCTCTATAAAATGGGGGAGATACATGAATAGAAGTCATTAATATTTGAAATAACATCTGTGTTATAATAAGATTGAAAGTATTTTTGCACAAAGATTGCAAGACGATTGAATATCACTTGACTTCTCGTTATCAAGTTCCATTGCTGTTGGCAAAATAGAGCTTTTCCGTTTAGAGTTCAGAAAAACCCAAACTATTCTTCTTGATACTGCTTTCAACAGCACCTTTGTGCTGATGATACAAACATTTGTTTAAAAAATCAAATTCTCTTCGAAGCTGAAGAAAGCAAGCACGATCCTCTTGTTTGTTTGACTTTTTTGATCTTTTAAACGCCCTTTTTTTAACATTTTCTAAATTTTTCAACATTTGATTGAACCAAGGGAGCTTAAAATAAGGTTTGTTATTAAAAACCGGGACAAACTGTTCCATTCCAATAAAAATAACTTCTTTAAAAGTGACATACATATCATTAAGAGATCTATTGCAAAGTCTATGATCCCATTCAATTGAACTATAGAAATTATTTAATCCAATGAAGTCGGCCTTTTTGAAGTTAAAGTTTAAACCATTACCAGTTAAAAATTTCTGACTAAATTCATAAAATTCAAAAATTAGCTTTATGATGAATTTGATTGCTAACTAAAGGAAAGTCTGAATTATATAAGAAGAATTTCATATCATTGTTACAAAAGATTAGATCTAATGTTCTATTTAATACATTTTTGCAATGATTTATTTGATATAAACCCAACGATATTAAAGAGTCAACAACTTTTTTCGATGTCAGTAGTGACATTAAATGGGACCAGAGATTGTTTTCCAGCTATAAAACATCAGTCAACATCACCAATGTTGAAGTCACCTAATACATATAGAAACTGATCAATTGTCAACTCTTTCACCATTACATTTATGTTTGAAATAAGTTGAGTATATAATTGAAAACAACTATTAGGGCCAATATAACTTACAATAAAACATAATTAATTTCTATTAGTTGTAACGTACACACAAAGTTGTTGGGTAAAACGCATTGCCGGCTTTCTAATGCGGAACGTTCAACGATTAAAACTCCACCTCCTCGATGCATCCCAGATTAAACTACCTCACCTACTATTCTGCCATATCTTGTTGATGGATTTTGAGTTTGTAGGAGAGAATGAAAGAAACGTACGTGGTGGCCTAAGAAGACGGAATCGTTCGACCTCGTGCATGTTTGCCGTTGTGCGACCTTAGTCGCATTTTGATCCCTTTTTTACCTTCATATAACCATGAGACGACTTTCTTAAAAACTGGATTTTTTTTTACCCTTTTTTCAAAATCTTGCGACTTTTTGACCCCTTCTCTATTAAATTGCATAATTTAAATAATTGTTACCTATTCTCTAGAAAAAAATTCCAATATTACAATCAAATAAATACATATTATCGTTCATAACAGCAGTAATTCACATTCTCGCAAAGCCCCTGGCAGTTTACAGAGTTGTTCACATCAAATTTGTGTTTATTGTGCCTTCATAATATTCACGCAGGACTCTACTTTAAAATGGGGGTCTATATTTATGAACTACTAATCTCGGGTTGAAATTTTCATACAAACGCTGGCTTAAAATTGTTTAATACAAAAGTAGAGTCATTGTGAGAAATGTTTACATATTTTTTAATTAACTGTTAAAAGGCTAGGTGATTTTAAAGATTCAGACTGTTTTTGATTAAGAACACTTTTAAAACTAAGTTCAACAAGGTAGCATTCGTTTGAAGTTGTTGCTTAGCGAATAGTTGAGCAGTGGTTAGTTTTCCCGCATTAAATCTTACGCGCAAAGTTTGAAGAAAAATCACCTAGCCACCCATATTTTAGAAAATTTGAACTACACAAACTTAGTTTATTTAAAGTTTTTAAAGCATGTTTTGAAAATAATGAACATAATTTAAATAAAACCTTTCAAAGTGAATCTTTCAAAATAATTCATTTAATTTCAAGGTTCAAAATAATTTTAACAATAATTTTTGTTGTAAATCTATGATGAAATTCTTCAATATTATAAATTGGAATTTTCCCTGGAGAAAATAAAATCAACGCTTGCTTCTTTAAAAGATAGGAACAGAATACAATTTATTTGAATTTTCTTTCATGACATATTTTTTCTCTATAATAAAAAATCTAAGCCTACTGGATGTTATTATTTAAATAAAGTTTCAGTTGTTTCCAACATTTCCACTAAAATTTCATTTAACATAATTAGAAAATACCCATTGACTTAGAAAACTTAGCATTTTTGATATAAGTGAGTGATTTTGTAAATATGACAGCGATCATATCATCTGTGTCAATTGATTTCAAGTTTATTTGTTGGTTAGCTATCTTGTATATGTTTTTTACGTTGGTGATATGCTTCGTTAAAAGCATTTTGGAGAACATACATAATACATTTAACCTCATTTATGTTCTTTTATATTGTTATTAAAATGATCTCGCTTCCACATAGCACAGCTTGTTCGGAGCTAACCAACGGACTTTGTGTGGACACTTGCAATGTTATGCTGGCTGCAGCAAATATATTTGAAAGACATGACCTAGAAAATTGGGAGTAATCAAGGGGAGATCATACAAAGCTATCGAAATGAAGTACCTAAACAAAAGCACTCCTTCTTAATTTATCCGGGTTCATATTGTTTATCAATTTTTTTTTTGCTTTTGCGACTTTTTTTCTCTAATCACCCTATTTTTAGCGACTTTTTCAAATTCCTCAGCAGCAACACTGGCCTAGTGTCTCGTATCATCCTCATCGTGTGTCGTGTAATCGTGTTGCACACTCAGTCTGTAGTCTGTACTCTTTCTGTTTTTCTTTATGTTGCGTATTTCTTTTATTCCATCTTCGTCTTTGTAGACGGATGGTTGATTTTTGTATGTGATTTGTTGGTGAAAAAATCTAATTTCAACAATTTTTAAATATTGGTTTGATGCGTAGGTAAGGTACCTATACAACAATCTATGTACAATGTACATAATTTTCACAGTTCTGCAAAATGCCATTTAATGAGCAAACATTTTTATTCTTAGGTGGATAACAAATAAAATTTTGTAGATAGGTACACTATAATATTTTATATAACTACGTTTATGGATGACATAGGTACCTATTAGCCTATTACTTTAAACTCGAAGATTATTTTGTAATAGTAAAATTTTGAGTGGAACAAACAAGTTCTTATGCCAAAAATGCATTTATTTATTTTTTTCATGAAATTTAATTTTTCTTAGGTACCTACGGAAATTCCATCAACAAAATAGTTAAATGCAGTTTTACATTTTTAGCTTGTTGTCGCTGTAATATAGTTTGCGAGTTTGTTTTACTTCAGTTGTGTGGTCTAAAGCACACTCGTTTTTTTCATCAAGTGATGTTATTTTTGGATTAATGTAGTGTTTGTGTGCAGTTACTTTCCACAAAATTGTTTTTTCTCACTGAGAGATTGTAGCATAGTACTGAAAACTTTAGCAATTTGCTTACAAATATAATGGAGAAGATTGATTTTTTTAACATTAGCATGATGCTAAAATTTTCAATTTTCACTTTATCATTATGCTAAATTAAATATAAATTTGCGCTATTGATTTCAAGTCATCGATTTCAAATAGAATTCAGACTTCACGTGAATGCATTCGCAATTTTCTTAATTCTTTTACAGCTCTTTTTCTGAATTGCTAACGTTTAATTTTTTGTATAAAAATAGTTCTTGCCAACGTATTTTTTTGAGAAAACTATTTGTTCTCCTATAATTAAAAATTCCAGGGAAAACTTATTCGTGATACTTAATTACTCTAAATGGAAAAAACCAGTTGAAATGTAATACTTTAATAATTCAATGATATTAATAGGAGTTAATATGATTAAATTGTTTTTAGCTTATCGTATCTAAGCTAAAACCAATTTCACTTACCTGTGAAATGGTTGTGAATATCCATATTGTATAAAAAATAGGGTTTGTGAAGAGGCCTCCAAAAACATTTCTTTGGCCATGGATTTTTCTAGCGTTCATTTCATTAAATAATGTCATCATAACAAAAGTATTGAAAATAATAGTAAAATGTTGCGTTGGGCCAGCTCCAAGGTCTTGACCACGTCCAGATTCAATATCGAGCACAACATCGCCTGATAAAACAGAATTAATACATTTAGTTCATTGGAAACTATTTAAGTAGCTTAAAGTTTTGTTTGTGCAGGGCATAAATAGAGATATTTTTTTTGTTATTTCAAATGGGCTTTAGGCTAATTATAAGGAAAACAACAACTGTTTGTTTTTATTATTTAGTTAACAACGCTTCGTCCATACATATGGACGTCATCAGATTAACAGTGATTTTATACTATAATAATTGTAATAATACATAATTTACAAAATGGTAATAAATAAAACAATAAAAAAAAGTTGTGGGTCTTAGGACTGATAGAGGGGAAGAAGAAGGGACCGATAGAAGGGAAACTTAACAGGAAATTATTTGTTTACATTATCAAAAAGATTTATCGAAGTTCTGTTTTTTCCTCATTTTTATTTAAAGGAGGCACTTTCGAGATAGGTGCTTTTTTCCTTTTTAATTTATATAAAATAATACATTCTTTTTCCTCGAAAATAGAATGGATTGTTAATTATTTTGTACTTGTGCTTGGTCTTTGAAGTCGCAATTTTACTTGGCGTAATTTTGTATTCGAGATTTGTAGTCGGGATTTTAGTTGTTTTTCATTCTATAGACTGTATACATTTTCATTCTATATACCTTTACTTCTCGTCAATTGCTGAACCCAAACGACACTGAATCGTACCAAGGACGTCCCTCAAGCAGTGACCGACAAATTTTCCACTGTCACGAGCGAAGAAAAGCATAACCAACATGTGCTATTGCAAGCTATTAATACAATGTTTTGCTTCTGCTTTAGCAATTCTTCTCGAAAAGAATTTTTACATTCGGCATACAAAATCCACCAACCGGAATGAACCAACCATTAGAGATGGCAGAGGAGTTTACGTAAAGTAATCTACTACGCGATTAACTACCCGTGGTCAAAATGGCAGAAATGCTCCTTTTTTGAAAAAATGCCATCAGCCATTTCTGCAGCCAAACCCTTTCATTGTCTATGCTTGTTTTTGCTTGTGCTTCGTGTCAACTGCAGAACCTGAACAATACCGTAGTAAAACGAGAAAATTCGAGCGGCGAGCGACAAATTTCATTACATTTTTAAGCCCCGGTAAAAAAGTCTTTAAACTTTAACTTTAAATTTACAATGATTAACATTAGAGAAGTGCTGGTGATAGCAACCAAGAAAACGAAACTGGAAACATTTTTCAAACCGATAATTAAATATTTTAAATATTTTTGTTGTTATTTGAAACAAAAATGATTTATTTGTCAATTACAAATTCTCTCTTAATAAAAGCCAGTCTATGGGATGTTTTTAAGGTTGTTTTCCTAAACGCTATGTTTTAATGCAATGTTATTATTATAATAAAGGTGATGATATATACTAAGTAGCGAAGAGCACCAGTAATTAAGCTTATCTGAGATCCGAACCGGAAACATAAAATTTTAGTGTCAAATTTTGACTCGAAGCTAAGCATTTTTTTGGAAATTCTGTATAACAGCAACTACTGGAACGAATTTCATGGCTCACACGTTGGTAAAAGGTAAAAATGTCAAACTAGGTCGTGGGAGCTATATTTCCAGTCAGATGTCAACGGTTTGGCTGGCAAAAGACCCCAAAGTTACATTTCCGGAACAAAACAATTAAAGAAATTTGTTAAGATTTTTTTAGAAAAATTGACCAGAGACAAGCATTAAAATGAGTTTTAATATATTTTTTCGCTTACTTAATATCCGAACCATTTGCACAATTTAATTTTTTGCACGATTTCATGCGATTTATTATGTATATCACATATACCCGCCACTTGGCGAGAAGTCAAAGTTGTCTTTATAACCAAAGCCGGTACACCAACTCACACTACGCCAAAAGATTTCAGACCAATAAACCTAACATCGTTTGTGCTTAAAACATTCGAGAAACTACTCGATGTATTTATGCAAAGCATGCTTAATCCAGGAACCTTATCCAAGAACAAACATGGGTAAATGAAAGGAAAAAGTGATGAAGCTGCCCTTCATGCAGTAGTCAGTACTATGGCAAACCACTCGAACAAAAAGAATACACATTAGCAGCCTTCCTCGACATTGAAGGTGAAAAAAAGTCTATTAAACAAAAGAAACGTAAACACCTCGCTCACTAACACTGAATTAAAAATGACTGCCTCAAGAGGTACACCCAACGTTCCCATAATCTTTTTGATGAAATACAGGATAAAAAGCGAAAATTTGCCTTTGTTCAAGATTTTTTTAATTACACACGGGATTTTTTAAGGGTTTTTTTGAATGTTTTGAACAACAACAACAACTTAAAGGTGCTACCACCAATTTTTAAACGAATTTTATTTACTCGTTCTTACGAATTTTATTATTCGTTTTTCCATTTTTGGCTGGAGACATAGCTATTTTAAGGAGTGTCATTTCCTATCATCAGTCTCCTTATTAGTGGTATCGAGCTTTAATCCAATTTTATTATGAAAAACTTTTTCACATGCACATCATGGGATTCGAACCCACGCATTCAGATCTACCCAGTCTTCGAAGTCGTATGCACTACGCATTCCACCGCTTATGACCACTGACGACACAGGTCGAGATGTTATGTTTGTTTGTTTTTCAAACGCATTTGGAGCTTCAACATTTTTCTAAGCGTCTTTAAGTATGCTGTTTTGTTCCGCCTCCATTTTCTCCTAACCTTATTTGATTGAGGTTGGAAGTATTGGTAACATACCAGATAATTTAAGTAATTATTGTTGTTATATTGTTATATAACATTCAATGAAAATTAACAGAATGGTCAGTAATAAAAACTGACATTCTATAATACGAATAGTATTATTTGTTCTCTTTAATAAATAAATTTCAATTCTTCAATTCTCCAAAGCTTGTTAGTCTAACATAAAAGTTTAAAGTTGTGTTTGGATTTTATTTAAATGACTAATGTAAATCATTGTAATTTTTTTTGATTGTTATAAATGTTATTTGTTGACATTTTGTAAAAATATTTATCATTACAATTGTAGTATTCCATCACTGTTAACCTGATCATGACCATAACAATGGACGAAACGTCGTTAATAAAATAAAAAAAAATTGCTTTTCTTTTTCTTATTATTGATGTGAAGCCTATTCAAAACAATAACAAATATCTAAACAACAAAGGTCACCTATTCCATATGGTATAAAATGTTTTAACTTACCGGCAAACAATAGACCGAAGATAATGGTTAATTGGTAGATGCCTTGGCCCAAAATATTCTTCATCATTGTGCGTGAAATAAGTGGTTTCGTACGACCATATGGTTTACGAAGTAGTAAGTCCGGCGTTGGAAGTTCTGTTGCTAACGCTAATGATGCAAGCGTGTCCATAATAAGAT
Organism: Baccha elongata; assembly: GCA_951217065.1. Taxonomy (NCBI): domain Eukaryota; kingdom Metazoa; phylum Arthropoda; class Insecta; order Diptera; family Syrphidae; genus Baccha; species Baccha elongata. The sequence continues at coordinate 389,616 of CATNUY010000214.1, read as the reverse complement.
TAACCCAAAGCATTTGAACGGCCTTAAAATAAAATTTATATAAAATTATAAATACAAATCAATTTGACTTGGATTTGTTGTTTCATTGTCTTACTTTGAGTGGTGAATCTTGGATAGCACATGCACCGATAAATGCAACAATTACAGCAACCACATTGACTGTCAGTTGAAATTGTAAGAATTTCGCAATAGAATCGTAAACATTACGTCCCCACATAACAGCTTTGACGATACTGCTAAAGTTATCGTCCGTAAGAATAATATCGGAAGCTTCTTTTGCGACATCTGTCCCAGCGATACCCATTGCAAAACCGACATCGGCCTTCTTCAACGCAGGCCCATCATTTGTACCGTCACCGGTAACAGCCACCACTTCACGATTTTCACTGATCGCACTGTCAATAATACCTGGTACAATAATAAATAAAAATGAAGGCAGTGATATGATAAGTAATTTATAGATTTATATTTAAATGTACACACCTTTTACAAGAGTGTACTTGTCTGTAGGTGAAGATCGAGCAAGTACTCGCAATTTTGGCCATACTTTATCGATGAGATGTTGTTGAATCTAAATAGAATTAGACAAAAAATATTAAGCTTAGAAATATTTTAATTGATCTAAATACTTAATACTCACATCACCATTAGTATCTCGGATACGTCGGTTAAATTCTTTACCCTCGAGAATGAGAAATTCTTCGTTTGGTCGCAGGATACCACATTTACTGGCAATTGATCGCGCTGTATTTATATTATCGCCAGTTACCATACGAACAGTAATTCCAGCTCTTTGACATTTTTTAATAGCTTCTGGTACTTCAGGACGGACTGGATCTTCGATACCTACCACACAGAGGCATGTTAGATTGCTGCAGATATTTTCTTCATCATCCCAGTTTGGTTCATTATCTATATGTACTTCGTTAATGGCTGCTTTGCCAGGCACGAAATCTCTATACGCAATAGAAATTGTTCGTAAGCCGTCGCATGCCATTGGTTCAATAACCTCACGAATGAGACGATCTTGCATGTCTCTTGTGAACTTTTCTAAGACACCATCATGACCATATATGAATGCACACCTATTTTTAGACATTAATTAATTGTTGGTAATAATTCAAATGATTACTCACTTTTTAAGTACAATTTCGGAGGCTCCTTTTGTGTATAATCTGAAACCACCGTTTGGCCTAGGAATAACTGTACTCATTGACTTACGCACCGAATTAAATGTATATACACGAGTAAATTTATCTTCTGTTATTTCATTACGAATAGTTTGATATTTACATCCCAGGGCTTGTACGAAGCCCAATAGAGCACATTCCGTTTTATTACCAACTTGCATCGGTAAATCAGTAGGTTGGGCTCCAGGCTGTGAAAATAGAAGGAGAAATTATTCTAATTCGAATAGGAACACATACATTTCATATATAACTCACCAAAATATTTGAGGTATAGGCTGAATTTACAGAGATACCTTGGATAACAAATGTTCCCACATTCGATGGCAGATCAGTAATTTTGGGTAAAACCTTACAAAGTTTCTCACAGATATAAGACTGAACAACAGTCATACGATTTGTTGTCAACGTACCAGTCTTATCAGAACAAATTGCAGTGGCATTGCCCATTGTTTCACAAGCGTCTAGATGTCGCACCAAGTTGTTGTCTTTCATCATTTTCTGAAATATATTTCGAATAAAACAAAATAGGTGAAAATAAAATGTCATCTAGCTGATGAGCCCACCATTAAACTAGGGCGAAACGCAATGCTTTTGGAGTAAAGGCCACAAAACCTTTAATATTGAATTTCATTCATAAATACTCCACTAAATAAATTTTAATTCGACTATTTTTAGTCTTTTTATTGTTTTTATTTGTTCATTCTTATAACTTCGCTTGGCCACGAGCATAACATCATTATTTCTAATGTCTAACTTTAATCAAAGTTCTTTAGAATAATATAATTCACAGGGAGTTTTCTCTGTAAATTTTATAAAGCAGTCGGTAATCATCGACAATTATTGCATACTAGATTGGGTTTGATGTCATCTAGCTGATGAGCCCACCATCAAACTAGGGCGAAACGCAATGCTTTTGGAGTAAAGGCCACAAAACCTTTAATATTGAATTTCATTCATAAATACTCCACTAAATAAATTTTAATTCGAATATTTTTAGTCTTTTTATTGTTTTTATTTGTTCATTCTTAAAAATGATCAATTTTTTTTTAAAGCTTCAGTATTTGTTTTCATAAATTTGGTTTCTAACAGTATTCTACAAAATAAAAAAAACAGGCTTTGATAAATAATAAAAAATAAATAAATAAAAAATACTATATTAATAATAATATTCTTATTAGGAATTCCAGCCGCCATAATATAATATTTTTCTTTATCGTTAATAATTAAACTATATTTTTTTCAAAAAAGAAAATACTGCATTTTTTGGGAAATGTAGGAGATAGATACATTATGTCTGAGTCATTATTGTTGGAGCCATGTCTACACACGTTTCATTTGAAATAAAAGGGTCAGCTCTTTTCGGTAATTCAAAATAATCTATAACATCACTAGGTCCAATTTATGAATTTATGTATGTTGTATGTATGAAGATTAACCTTACTTGAATGAAGACCCCAATTGAAACTATGTATATTTACTTTAACTCCTGAAGTCAAATCTCCATTTAACAAAATAGTGTTTTCGGAACCATTATTTTATCTCTACGTATCTATGAAATCGTTTGATTAAATTTTAATCCAGTTCTGTTATCTTGCAAGTGATATTGGTGAAAAACTTTTTTGCAGTATTTCCGTCCTTAGTGGAAACAAAACCTGGTTTTGGCTTGTCTATAATAGCCATAAACGAATTTTGAATTGGTCTTTAATCCTTTTCTTATATTTTCTTGAGGGAAAAATGCTATTGAAAACATTTGTTTGTCAGTTCTTCAAGGAATTGTAAGCAATTTTGTTTGCAAAAGCTGTTTTTTTCTTGTTAAAGCTTTGTTTTTTCCTCGAATTGGATAAATCTTGTACAACGTTTTTTGGTTTTCAAAGGTTTCAAGGGTTTACGACGGTTTTTAAGGTCTGTATTTATCGAAGCAAAATTTGGTGAAGATGGAATATTGTTTTGAGCATTCTCAGGTACAAAGTATGACTATTTCAGCAACCGGATTTTTTCGAACGATATTTCGTTTTATTTCGAAAAGTCATAATAATATTATGTACGGTTTTAATATTCGATTTTAATTCTTCTTTAAATTAATTTTTATTAAATGGAGATTTTATTTTTTTGAAAACATATTAAAAATTATTAAAGTAAAAGTACTTCTTATCCAAACATCGATCAATTAGCACTTTTTAATTACATGACTCTACGAAAATTTGTATGTCCATTCAAAGTTGTGGGATTTAAAGAAAAAATATAAAATAAGCAAAACATAAGTAGAGTTATGAACTCCAAAGAAGACAAAGCAAACATCAGCTCGATCTACAATGATAAAATAAATGTGGTATGTGATAACTAGTTTTTAATTTCTGTTTTTGTCTAGTTTTCAAATAATTTATCTATATTTATTACCTAGTTTCCGTCTTATTAAGTGCAATATGAATGTTAAATTATTTATTAAAAATTCAAATCTTTAAAAAAAAATGTTACTCGACGAAAAAAGCGAGTATACATTTTCAAAATCTATAGCCAAAAATAACAACAATTGTTCTCAAAAAAAAAATTGCAATTTGTATATAGTAAAATTTGTATGTTAATAAAAGTAACTCTATTTGTATTTCATTCGTGTAATATTGTCACTTTGAGTTTTTAATGATAATTGAAAAACAAAATTGTTTTATTTAGCTCGAATTGCGTTATTTATTTTAAAAGAAAAATTCGACTATGCATTACCCCGCCAAATTGGCCTTATTTCGATTTCTTAATTGAAACCTCTTTCATTTATACGACTGTTCAATCTTGCGATTGCTATCGCAAGTGCGCGCTTAGCTTTATAAAGAATGTACATTTCTGGAGTGTCATGTAATATTGGGTCTTGTGATTTAAAAAAGAATCTAAAGCCAAAACTTGAATTTGAACAAATGCTTGTTTTTTTGCACGCAAATCTAGCTTTTGCCTAATAAGTTAAATTTTGAGCTTTAGCTTTTTTTCACAAGACTCATTAACATATTAAGGAAACTCAACTCTTTCTTATACCTCTCAACACATTTCTCTTTAATTTGAATAAAAATCTAGTTTTAATACTAAGAACTCACCTTAACTGAATAAGCCAATGATAATGTTACAGCTAATGGTAGACCTTCAGGTACAGCTACAACTAATACCGTTACACCGATTATTAAGTGCTTAACTAAATTATTGGCATATGTGTTCTTCCACGGTTTTTCTTCTATGACAAATGTCTTAATACAGAATTGTATAATTAGTATAATAACGGTTAGTACAGCGATAGTTGAACCAGCATAACCAATTTGGATAGCCAACTTCGTTAGTTTAGCCTGGAGTACGGATTTCTCTTTTTTGTGTCCCGCACCTTCGGAGCTCGATGCTGTCGGCTGGACATGATTACCGTCTGATTCCGATTTCACAACATCGACGGGCATTGGTGAGCTCATGTGACTATTGCTGATTGGTGTTATTCCATCATCTTTTAATATTTGTATTTTATTTTTTTAAGAAAGGAAAAAAAAGAACAAATTTGTTAAAAAAGAATGAACTGTTGATAGCAAAGTTGAGACAGGACAAACAAAATAAATTTATTATATTTTTCCCACATATTAATATATGTATACATATATATATATATATATATATATATATATATATATATATATTTATGTGTGTGTGAGATATATATTAACATGGATTTTTCTTTTCTTTCCGTAAGCAACACATTATGTTTAAGAATTGTTGTTGTTCATTTTGTATATTTATTTAACTTCGTACACAATATTTTGCATTAAGGCGCAAGTGCTGACAAGCTTTAAGACAAACCAGTTAATTAAAATATTAAATACACATGCTCTATATAAAAATTCAAAATAAGCAATACAGAAAAGAAAAATGCAGAATAATTATTATACAAATCAAGAAAAAATCATATGCATATTCTAAAATATTAAATTTAAAATAAATAAAATTAAAAAGCGACACAAATAAAAAGATTATAAAAACCAATATAAGGAAATCACCTGTTAAACTCTTGCTCTTCCTCGCCTTTTTAGCTTCTGCCAATGTGTTTTTATATTTTTATTTATCAGTTTTTTATTTGTTAACGAGTTATTTATTTATTTATATATTTATTTTTTAATACAATATTCATGTTTTGTTTTGGATGATGAATATCACACAGTGTGGATGAAGAGGAGAGGGACGATCAATCAATCACATCATGCAACACGAAATATTCAGTTTTTTTTGGTTTTAGATATATATATATATATATATTGTATGGTATATGCATATACATTTAGTATAATTTAATATATATATATATATATATATATATATCATTACCACAAAGAAAGAAAGAGAAAATTTGTTTTGTTTTAATTTGATAAAAAATTCAAAATACATTTATAGATACAAAGTAGATAATATAAATTGATTTTACTAAATCTTATTTTATCAAAAAGAAAAAAATATATAATTTTTATAGTAATTGATTATCAAATTAATGGTATCTTCCATTTTGATTGTTTTTTTTTTTATTATTGGTGAACAAAAAAATATTTTTGTTTTTATTAAAATAAAATAATTTAATTTTTGTTTTTGTTTTGAAAGGAAAAAACTATTTAAATAGTAAGCAACAACAAGAAAACAAATCAAATAGATAAAGAAAGCGTACAGCTTTTTCCCCTACGAAATGCTCGACTTCTTGCAATTTTAAATAAAAGTATGAGATTCGGAATTCCTTTTTTTTTTAATTTTGCTTGATTAGTTAAAAGCGCGCACACGGATTAATCAATTGAAACTACCAAAAGAATTGTTCAGCAAGCAGCGAAAATTGGTATAGAGCTTAAATATTATATTTAAAAAAAAAACAGTTTCTATTTTCTTATATTAAAACAATGTATTAATTGTAATTTAGTTTCATGTTCGTACTAAAACATTTAGAATTTTTAAAAAAAATTGAGACTTAGGAACAGACATGCTGTAATAATAATAAAGTAAATAAAGGGTTTTCCAATAAGAGTTATTATTTTGAATAGCCCGCTATATCGGTAGCTGTCACTTTTGAAGCTGTCATTTTTTGACATTTGACAAGTAGAAACTACGCCATTAATAAAAATGGAACGATACACGCTTCAACAACGCATTGAAATTTCAACAAGACGGCGCTACGTGCCACACAAGCAATGAAACCATCGATCTTTTACGGGAAAAGTTTCCGGACCGTGTTATCTCTCGAAGAGGTGATCACAATTGGCCACCGAGATCTTGTGATTAACACCTTGCGACTTCTTCCTTTGGGGCCACGTGAAAGATAAGGTCTACGCCAACAGCCCAGCGTCGATTCAAGACCTCAAAGATGGAATTCGTGAGGCTATCGAGGACATAGGGCAGCCAATTTGCGATTTGGTTATGGAAAATTTCATGAAAAGGATATGGTACTGTAAGCGTGGTCGTGGCGGCCATTTGGCTGATATTGTGTTCCATTATTAACGGCATACCTTCCTCTTTATAATGAAATAAACATCCGATCATTTATCTCAAAAAATGCCATTTTTCTTTGAATATCAAAATAACACCTCTTATTGGAAAACCCTTTATTAGGAAAAAAATGTTTTATTCATTTATGTTGTTTAAGTGAAACGTTAAGTGAAGTGACAATTAGCAATAAAACTGCCATGTTCACTTTGTTTACTCATTTTTAATTTTTAAAAATTTTTATTTCTGTTTGGATTTCCAGTCGGATGTAGCAGTGATTTGTGAAGAGACACACTGTGAAATTCAAACATGTTCAAATGGATATGATCAAAAACGGACACAACACATTTAAACATATTTTTAAGAAACTCATTTCCGATGCTAGGTGTTTATTTATTTTAAAAAATTATCTAGGCTCTATTTCATTTCAGATTACTGACTTATACCAACTTTCTGTTTTTGTTGTAGTTACCTTGTTAATTTTTGATGAGGCTTCACGTCGTAGCATACCTATTTTTATAAGATAAAGCACGAAATTTTCATTTGAATGGTGATTATGAGTTTTAGAAAGCCTTGATTTTGAAATTGTTATTAAAAAATAAAATCACAGCATTCATTAAAAACTAAATATTTCGTCTTCTCGGATAGCTATCTATAAATATGAAAAACAATAAAATAAAATTAGATAACAATCAAACTACCATTACGATGATAGCGAAGTCGAAAAGAGGGTCTTGAAATTTTGTCTCAGCCCCTGTAGACTAAATATTTTTTTATATTTATGCCTGTTATTATTATTAGGCTTAAATAGATGTACCTGCCATATAAAGGCTTTTCAGGTGGTTTAATTCCTAAAAGATAGTTTTTTAAGATACCTTTTTTATTACGGTTTTTTAAATTTTAAATTTCTCGGGTCAGCGGATCTTAACCAAATTGTGTTTCAAAAAGGCCCAGATGCCGAATGATAATGATTTAATTAATTTTTTCATAACTAAAAAAAATATATTATTTTTTTTTTAATTCAATATTTTCAAAACCATTGGAAGTAAAGTTTTTGCATGAAAAATCTTAATTTCCTATAACGTTCATCTATATTTTTCTTGAAAATATTTTAAAAAAGTTGTTAAAAAAAAAATTGATTTACTTAAAAACTGTACGTATGATATTGGAAAACAGAAAATTGTAATTAAAGAAATTGTCATTAATATTAGTTCTTGTATCGTTTAACTGGTGTCTGGATTACCTGACTTGACAGTTATCCTGAAACAACTTTACTCAACACAAGAAAATGACCAAATCGTAAAAAATATTTCTTCTGAACAACTGAATAATAGGCAATACAATAACCCTCACTAATTTTATTTTGTCAAGAAAGATTAAAAACAATAACCATGTTCTTCCAAAGTTGAAGTAATATGCATCGAGATCCTGACTAAAAACTGCTTATCATTTATAAATGGAAGTGTCATTTCGTACTACAACACCAATATCGTTTGGCCTATCGTTCATTTCAGTATGTAGTTAGAGAGCCTCGCTTAAGTTTTTTATAAGTTTTCATACTGTGGTTTACATTTCATACTATTGACATAAGTTGCGTCAATTATTTAGGGTCTTTTGATTTTGGTCACGGAAGATGGTTTAAATCTTTGCATATAAAAACTATAGTACCTCCGTCGTCGACGATTTTTCGATGCTCACAAAAAATAGCGCTATTCGCACAAAGGAACGAGTGTTGATTTTTTTTATGCGAAAGTGTTGACTATATTATTATGACTCTGACAACAATGACCAGAGTGAGCAGTTGGAAAAATGCCTATTTCATTGACAGATTAAAAACAAGGAGAAAAAAACCTATTTCATTTGCCATTGGCTCCTGCCCCGATTGCCATGCCAACGAAAAGAACTTGAAAACAAGACGAAATAAAGAAACAAAAAGTATGTAGCTAGGTATGTATTTGTATTTAATAGAAAAAAAAAATATTATTATTATTATTATTATTAATTTTATTAAATGGTAAATAAATTACAAATTTAATAATTACTTAAACTAGAAATTAGCTGCCAGGGCTATCTACTAGGGAAGTTAAATTTTTAATTGTAAAAGATAAGAGATATATACATAGGTAGTTATTATTGTTATTATTTTTTATTTGTTTTTTTTTTTTTAAAGAGTTTTCAATTTTTAAATTTGTCATTATATTGTATACCAAATTTATGTTGTCAAAATTGATATTTTTCAAAAGATGGTGCAAGTTTTGCTTTGATAGTTTTGCGCAGGTTGAAGAGACTTTTGGACAGGAAAGAAGGTGGGTCATTGTAAGAGTGGAGTTATCCTCGCAGAGATGGCAGAGTGGAGGTGCTTCTTTATTGAACAGGTGTTTGTGTGTAATGTATGAGTGGCCCAGTCTGAGCCTGATGTATAGCTTTAGTTTTTTTAAAGATATGTTGCTGGGATAGATTGCTCTGTCCCCGTTTGGATTTAGATTTTTGTATGAGTGGTTGTAGTTTGTCCAAGATTCTTTTCTTTTGAACTTCCAGTTTTCTAGAAGTAAATTGGTAGTATCTTTTTTATTATGTTGAAAAAAAGCTTTTAATGGTTCTTTTTTCGCTAATTTGGCTTCTGCGTCAGCTGCTTCGTTGCCATTGATTCCAACGTGGCCGGGAATCCAGATGATTTTTAAAGTTTCGGGATTTAGGATGAGATGGTGTCTTATTGTTACTACTATTTCAATCGAGTTCGAAATGTTTTCTATAGCCTTTATGGTTGAAAGGCTATCCGAAAATATGATTGTTTTTCTTTTCTGGGAGTGTGTTATCGCTTGGTATATAGCAAACGCTTCGGCAGTAAAAGTGGATGTGTGAGAGGATAGTAGCCCTTTGGAGACAACGGAACCGTTGGCGCCAACAACAGCAAACGAGGTGTACGTGTCCCCTTTGGATGCGTCTGTAAATAGTAGTTTCCATCCAAGAGATTTGTAGTTTTCTGCGATGTCTTGAAAAAGTTTTTTGTACATATCATCAGAGGTTGAATTTTTTGGATAGTTGCAAAGTTCGGTGTTTATGGTGTTACTTGGAAGGTTCCAAGGTGGTTGGCTATTCTTTGCGTAGTTTTGAATAGAGATCGGAACATCAAAGTTCTTTGCGAACGTGAGTGCCCTACATAAAGTTGATTGGATTCTTTGATGTCTCTTTCGATTCACAATTTTTTTGACTTCTGGATGGATGGATGTTCTGTATGAAGAGTTTATTTTTGTAATTATTTTGGCCGTGAGAAAGTCAATTCTGTCCGTTAAATGAGGAAGCCCAGCTTCAGTTAATATGTTTATGATGGGTGTTGAGCGTATGGCTCTCATGCAGCTTCTGGTGGCGTAGTGGTAAGGTGTTGTGATAAGACCCAGAGATGATTTGGAGCATTTTCCGTAGATTGGTAAACAATAATCAATTTTTGATAACACTATGGATTTGGTTACATTTATAAGAGTATTAATGTTCGCGAAGCTGTTTTTTGAAGACAAATATTTAATTATATTAACCCTGGCAGTTAAACTTTTCCTTATATAAATACAATGGTTCTTAAAATTAAATTTAGAATCGAATATAATGCCAAGAAATTTCAAAGAATCAACGTTTTTTATACAGCTGTTGTTTAAATTGACTTCAACAACTTTTGTACAGTTGTGTTTTTTACATATATGAAACAATTCGGATTTTGAACATGAAATCATCGAGCCCGAGTAATAACACCATTGAAGAATAGCATTTATAATAGAAGTAAACATATTTCCCAATTCGTGGAGGTCTTTAATTTTAGAAAAAATGATTAAATCGTCGGCATAGAGTGAGTGTTCGACTTTATGAAAGCTGTCTATTATATTGCTTACTTCATTAAAAGCTATGATGAATAGCACCACTGATAGTGGAGATCCTTGGGGGATGCCGTTCTTAAGTTGGTGTAGATTTGAGTAGATGTTGCAATATTTTATTCGGAAATTCCTGTTAGAAAGAAATGATTGTATGTATTTGTATGTTTTTGGTCCGATTTTGCATTTTAATAGTTGATTAAGAACAACATGTGCTCCGATCCTATCAAAGGCTTTTTGGAAATCTAGACTGAGAATGGTGGCATGATTTCGTTCAGACAATGATTTGGAGACAAAATGGTCAATATGGAGAAGGGCGTCTAGAGTAGACTTCCCTTTTTTAAATGCGACTTGTCGGTTGTCAACCAGTTTGTCTTTTTCAAGGAACCAAAATAAACGTTTGGCTATTATTTTTTCTAAAATTTTTCCTAAACACGGAAGGAGGGATATAGGGCGATACCCTGAAATTAATGTGCGGTCCCCGGTGGGCTTAGGCAGTGGTATGATATTGGCAGTTTTCCAGGCATGTGGAATTATTCCTGTGTCGAAGATGTTGTTGTATAGTGCCAGTAGACGATTTTTTAAAGTCAGAGGTGAGTTTTTTAACATGACATATGAAATGCGGTCAAAACCCGGGGTTTTGCCTTTTGCTGTGTGTAGGCAAGAAATAAGTTCAGACATTTTTATTTGCGATTCAATAGAGATAGCTGAAGTGCAGGGGTGGAAAGATATATTTGCGTTGTTCAGGCTTTTTTCTTTTTCGCTGATGAAAGTATGGTCGAAATTAGAATCGTCTGAAAATTGTTCCCATGTTTGAGCAAAGTTTTCAACGATTTTTAAAGGGCAGGTCAACGTTGTTGTGTCTGTTTTTATTGTTTTTATTGTGTATGGAGTGTATGTGCCTGTTAACATTTTTAAATCGGCCCAAAGTTTTTGAGGTGTTGAATTTGGATTTATATTAGCAGTAAATTTTTCAAAACAATTCTTTTTTTCGGTTTTTACTGTTTTGCGAAATTTGGCATTAAGTTTACGATAGAGAACGAGATTCCAATCAGTAGGGGATTTTTTAAAGTTGTACCATGCTTTTTGTTTTTGCATACGCAGAGAACTTATTTCCTTGTTCCACCAAAAGACGGTTTTCTTGTGGGTCTTGTCGCTAGTTTGAGGAATGGATAAGTTTGCTGCAGTGCGTATTGATTTATGAATCAAAGCGGATTCTCTGTTGATGTTCAAGGAATCTTTTCTCAGGAGCAACTCCCTAGATACAGTGGCTCGGAATAAATCCCAGTTTGCTTTGTCTAGAAGGAATTTTTTGGTTTTTTTTAACTGTTGGTTATATTGTCCGGTAGTGAGGCTAATGAAAATGGGAAAATGATCGCTCCCAGAGAGGTCATCAGATATGTCCCAGGTAGTTTTATTTAGAAGAGAAGGTGTGATGAGTGATAGATCAACGTGTGAAAGCGTACTATGGGTGGAAAAATGGGTTGGTCGACCGTCATTAAGTAAAGCTAACCCAGAGTTAGCGATAAAATGTTCGACTGTTTTGCCGCGTTTATTTAGTTTTTCAGAGCCCCAGGATGGACTCCATGAATTAAAGTCTCCTGTTATTAAGACAGGGTTGTTAATTCCGTTGATAATATCTTCAAGGTCTTGTGTTGAAAATTGTTGATCAGGGTGGATATAGAGAGAAATAATTGTAAATTGAATATTTAACTTGATTTCAACTCCTATTGCTAATATATTTGAGTTAATCGGAATAACTGAATGGGGGATTGAGTTATGGACGAGGATGCCAACACCTTGTTTGGAAGTCGTTATAGAGTCGACATTATGGAAGTATGTGGTATATTGTTTGGGAGAAAATGGATGGCGATCGGAAATTACATGGGTTTCTTGCAAGCAAATGACCTTTGGTTGTATGTCTTTTATTAGTAGTTGCAATTCGTGTAAGTTGTTCAGGTACCCGTTAAGGTTCCATTGTAGGATGGTGAATTGTTGGTGAAGTGACGGTAAAGTATTGTTTTTGCCGGTGTAAAGAGAATTTTGTTGTGGAGAATTGAATGCGGTGAAATTATTGTGGTGTTCATTATGACTCCGCGGCATTGATACAGAAGCGGGAGGGCTTTGTAAAAAGCCCTGTCGATTCGGTATCCCCACCGCGGAGTCGTTGTTTTGGCTAAGAAGGTCGAACCCGTGGTGGTGTTTTGTTTGCTTGACGTTGATGAGTTTTGTAAAACTGAGGAGTATGTTGTTGAAAAGAATTGAACCGGATTTTTTTCTTTGTATATTTTTTTTGCATCGGCCATTGAACATTTGTTGATTGTTTTAATTTTGAGAATTTCTTTGGCCTTGATGTATTCTTTGCACAATTTGGAAGATGATGGGTGTTCTTCGGCACAGTTAGCGCATGAAGTGCGTGTGCAATTTTCTGGTTGATGGGGGGCAAGGTTACAGTTTTGGCAAATTTCTGAAGAAGAACATCTTTTGGTGGTGTGGCCGAGGAGTTGACATTTGCGACAGCGCATGGGGTTAGGAAAATATTCCTCTATTTGTGCTTTGTGCCAGCCAATATCAACGGTGGAGGGAGGGCGGAAGCGATCAAAAGTAAATAGAATTAGTCCGGTAGCCTCTTGTTTATTGTCAGGTGTTGTTTTTTTAAATTTGTATACCTCGGTTACGCCTTGACATTTCATTTCACTAATTATCTCTTCTTCTGGCACATTGATTAGGCATTTAGCGTATGCTGTACCTTTGCAAGAATTAAGGTTGGATTGTAGTTTAACGGAGATTGGACAAAGGTTAGCCAGGTGTTTTTTGGACAGGAAAAGATTAGCTATTTTGGCGGATTTTGCAAGGAGAAGAAGGCTACCGTCACGCAGCTCCGTTATACTTTCGTACGCGGTACTAATACCATCAATGGCTTTTTTAAGTAGAAATACACTTATAGAAGATAGAGGTTTTTTTTGATCACTAGAAGAAATGACTATGAATTTTGGGTCGGGAAGGGTTGAACTTATTTTTTTTTTTTTTTATAATAGGCGCGCACTAAAGGGGTTAGTCTACCCTTAATATGGTGAACACAGTACGAGCATTAGGAAAAAAGGGAGGGGTTTGAAAGGAGATGCCGATGAACATTAGTTTTGAAGTTCTGAGTTTTGAAATGCGATGGAAAAACAGAGGCGGGTAATGCGTTCCACATTCGTGTAGTGCGGCTGAAGAAAGAATCTCTGTATTTAACGGTACGTCCGAAATTGGACTCTAGGGTAAACTGATGAGCATTCCTTGAAGCACGAGTATTACGGTTGAATTGTTTGAGGGGAGGAATGCAGCTAGCTATTTCTTCTGAGCATTGCTTATAAAAATAACGATAGAACAACGTGAGACATGATACGTTTCGACGGTGCTCGAGAGACGTAATTGTATCAGTTATTGACCTATCACCTATCATTTTTATAGCTCTATTTTGTATTCTATCCAAGAAACTCAACGACGTTATTGGAGCACCTGCCCAGATGTGGGAGTTATATTCGAGCTTTGGACGAATATATGCCTTATAAATAATGGCTAGATCAGACGGGGAGAAAAATTTCTTGCATCTTCGGAGGAAACCTAAACATTTCGCAGCAGATTTAGCGGTGTCAAATATGTGTTCATTCCACAGAAGGTGGTTTGTAATGCACATACCGAGAACTGAAAGCTGTTCGGTTTCCTCGATGCAAGTACCACTCATGGAAAGTGGCATGGAAGGAAGGTTTCGCTTTAATGAAAGTAAACAGCACTGTGTTTTTGAAGCATTAAATTCTACGCGATTTTTTATTCCCCATTGGACAATGCTATCAAGATCAGAATTTAATGAGCTTATCATATTAAGCCGTTCAAGATCCACTTCCGAAGAACATGGGCGAGAATCAGGAAACGAATATGAAAAACTGAGGGTACTATCATCAGCAAAACAGTTGAGTGGATTAGAAGTTGTAGACAGGAGATCATTTATAAAAATGAGAAAGAGAGTCGGAGACAAAACGGAGCCCTGGGGCACACCAGCATTTATTTTGTGGGTTTCAGATTTGAATCCATCCAATACAACTTGTATTGAACGGTTCGAAAGGTAATTTCTAATCCAACGAAGAAGAGATTCATCGACGCCAAAAGCACGCATTTTCGAAAGAAGAGCTTGATGCCAAACTCTATCAAATGCCTTTGAAATATCAAGTGCAACAATCTTACTTTCTCCAAAACGATGTAAAGATTTGTTCCACTGCTCGGTGAGATAAACTATCAGATCACCAGTGGACCTGTTGCTACGAAAGCCGTACTGCCGGTCATTTAGAAGCTTCCGTTCCTCAAGATATTTCTTAAGTTGAAAGTTAATCAACGTTTCCATGACCTTGGAAAGAAGGGACGTAAGTGCAATCGGTCGGTAGTTTGAGGGTGAAGAAGATTCGCCTTTTTTAGGGACAGGCTGGACAAATGCTGTTTTCCATCTACTCGGGAAGAGACCAGTAGAATAGGACAGATGAAAAAGCTTACGCAGTGGTTTTGCCAGCGTGGAAGAACAGCTCTTCAGAACGACGGGGGGGATACTATCCGGGCCAGCGGATTTGTGAATGTCAAGATCTTTAAGAACTCTTGCTACTGTACGAGTGCGAAAGAAGATTCGTCCCATGAATCCGTTTACGTCCTCAAGTACTGGCGGAGTCATGACACTATCAGGCAGTGTTGAGTTGGCAGCGAACTGCCTCGCAAGTAGGTTAGCTTTGTCAACAGAGCTAACAAATGGAGTGTCATTGAAGACGAGCGTTGGAACCGACGACGAGGTAGTGTTGCGAATATTTTTTACAAATGACCAAAAATTTTTACTACCTTTGGGACATTGTAGTATTTTTTGCCTTAATTCTTGGTCATGCAAAAATTTGGTTCGTCGAATATGGGCGTTGCTGGCCTTTCTAGCTTGTTTGAACTTTTTTCGGTTTTCCTCAGTGGGATTGGCTTTATAACATCGAAAGCTTACCTCTTTAACCCTAATAACCTCTTTGCAGCTCGAATCAAACCATGTATTCTCTTTCGGTTTGATTGTTTTAACCCTATTCGGGATAAAATTTCTCATTCCGGAGAGAATTAAATTTGTTATCATATCTGCACTGGAATCAACGTCACTATCTAGGAAGCATAGCGACCAGTTAAAGTTTTTGAAGAATTCGTTGAGTCCCTCCCAGTTGGCTTTCTCGTATTGCCAGACAGTTCTTTTGGGTGCTTTTTCTTTAACTGGGTTTGTTTGACACGAGAAATTTGCAGATATGACACAATGGTCTGATGTGCCTAGAGGCGATAATACACTAACTGTGTACTTATCAGGGTCAGAGGTAAGAAACAAGTCTAGAGTGTTTTCAGCTCGACCATTAACGTCCGATATTCGAGTCGGCTCGTCAACTAGCTGTGTTAGGTGATTTAACTCAGCAAAGATCTCGGCATACCTTCCTTCGGGTGTTGTCTGGCCAGAATAACGAAGCCACGAAGAATTGTGTACATTGAAATCGCCCGTAACAACGATCTCAGTGCGAGGATAAAGGGAAACAATCCTTTGAATAGAGTCGGACAGAGCGTCAAGTTCGTTTGAAGTTGAATTACTGTCCAAATTGGGGCTCCGATAAATAAAACATGTATGGATGATGCGCTTATTAACCGTGAATTTAAACCACATGAAATTAAAATTTGTGTTTACACATGGACCGTATTGTGGTTGAAGTTGGTATGCGACATCATTCCTAATATAAACGGCGAGACCATGGTGGGAGAAGAATAATGGCACTAAGTTATATCCAAATAGGTTAAATTCAGAATAATCCGTATTTTCACTTATTTGTGTTTCGCTCAGTGCCAAAACAGCTGGCCTGTTTTGTACAGTATAAATGTACACGTCACAGAAACTGGATCTTAGCCCACGAACGTTGGCATAGTCGACCCTGAATTCATAAACCATTTCAAAACTCAAAAAAAAACTATCTAAAACCTATTCGGACAATTACCTATAATGATTTCATTATCTAAATCCCAATTGAAACTTCACAAAAACAAATTGTCAATAGTGTTATGCCTTATTGACAATTTGAGCTGATCCGTCCCTGTTGGCTATTTAGTAAAAAAAATCAATAATATATCCGAGTCAGATTTTATAACAACTCTGGCACTGCCCAGAGTTGTTATAAAATCTGTGCACTGTTTTGTCGAGTTCCATGTAGGTAGGGCTATTATTTTTCTTTCTTTTTCTAACATTGGATTCGGGCAAAGACTGAGGTGCTTTTTCAAGCACCGCAAATTTGTTGCCCGAAAGTACAGTTGGCCCAGGGGCCATAGTTTAATTGATAAACCACTAGATCAAATTATATACACAATTCTTTCACGAGGTAAATCGAAGCAACACAATAGGTTGTGTTGAAGATATTAAGTAAGTAACGGTATAGTATTAAACTAAATAGAGCGAGCAAAACTGAGAGACAAGTTGTCGGCTTGAAGGTCAGACGGTGACTGAGCAAAAAATATATGTAGGTATATTATTAAAAAATATGTAGAAAAACTCGCGAACTGTTTATTAGTTTATTTAAGATTAGTTTAGTCCAAAAATATAATATTTTGTTTTTTGTTGCAGATGGAATAAAAAATTGCAAAACGTGATTATGGATAACTTTCATTAAAAAATGGTTACCATATAGACTATGATAAGATTTTGTGTTTTATACAAATATAGGTATTAAACAAGCAATAAAAGCTGTTTAAAAGAGTAGTTTAATGCCGATTTCAATGGTGCTAAAAAAAGCAAGTTTCAATTTCCATGACGGAAAAAAAAAACTTTTTCTTGTTTCGAGCAATTTAAAAAAAAATTTTGCCATGGCAAAATGCTTACATACTTCAAACATATTTGACAAATTTCAGTATACCTATTAAATATATTTTGAAAAAATAACGTACTTTCATATTTTCATATGGCAACCATGGTAACATTACTAAAATTAGTATAAAAATACATGTTATATTTGGAAATGTACCATTCAATGATATGTTGCCAAATTTCTGTATCTCTTTGGGTAAACATCAAGGTTGATTTCAAATTTTCTGTTGGGTTTTGATGACAGAAAAAATTGTTTTATTTTTAAAAAAGGTACAGACCAAATAACAACATAAGATTCGTACCTCTATTTAGCCTCCTAGAAGAGATTTCTCTTACATGCTCAGATATTGTTATGTGTGGAGACTTTAACAGCAATATTTAGCTAGATAAGTGTTTTTAATCTACGGTCAGTAAATACTATACTCCCTACTCATTTTTCGGTAATAGCTTGACGCTGCTTGATCAATATTGGCTCAGCGATATTAAAAAAGTTGCCGTCTATAATCAACTTTCCGCGCCAGGCTTTTCTTAACATGATCTTTTTTTTCTGGCACATGAATTCAATACCTCACTAGTTTCACGTACATGCCAGTATAGGGACTGGCGAAATATTGATGCTTTAGTTTTGGAAGAACGAACTAGGATGGTAAACTGGCAAGCAATGTACAATATGCAGTCGTCGAGCGAAAAGGTAAAATTTTTTAATGAAAATATAGAATCCTTATATAATGCACATGTTCCATTAAGGACTAAGTGTTAATTGTCGAGGTGCACCATGGTTTACTGTTCTAATTCGTTCACTTATACGTAAACGTGATATAGCCTACACATTTTGGAAGAGATACCGATTAGATGAACAAAGACAAGCTTATTGCGTGTTACGGAACAGAGTGGTAGTTGAGATAAGAAATGCTAAATTCCATATCTATTCTTAGTTCATCTTTAAGTGGACGTGAGCTGTGGAGAAACTTACGTGAAATTGGAATTAGAAAATCCAAACGTTACACCATTGAAAACATTGATAGTGACGCATTGAATGCTAAATTTGTTTCTTTGCTTTTATTGCAGACAGTAAGAAGTGAAGAGCTAAACGGACGTGTAATTCCTCAGCATGTTACAAATAATTATTCGTGTTTTTGTTTTGAAACTGTAAACAGCACAGACATAGTGTTGAGCTTACGGTCCGTTAAGTCCAACGCTACTGGCCTCGATAAGATGCATCCATCATTTCTTAAAATGATACTGCCAATCGTTACTCATCTATTCAATTTCATTTTAACAACAAGCGAATATCCTATCCAATGGAAACTTGCAAAAGTTATCCCTGTCGCTAAAAATTCTAAGGATGACTTTAGACCTATAGCTATATTATCGTACCAGTCAAAAATCTTCGAACGTATACTACAATAACAAATTAGTGCATTTTTGACTGGTGCGAATTTGTTAACACCCAAACAATCCGGTTTCCGTAAAAAACATAGCTGCACTACCTCGCTCATTAATGTAATAGAAAATTTGCGAAAGGCGATGGATGATGACAAAATTTCTTTTTTGGTTTTGGTGGACTTTTCTAAAGCCTTTGATGCTGTAGATCATTCTGTTATATGCAAAAAGCTTTTTCATGAATTTGATTTCTCAGTCAGTGCAATCAAAATGATAAACTCTTACTTAACTGGTAAAATGCAAGCAGTAGAAATTAATAACATTTTGTCTGATTTTCTGCCGATTTTTTTTGGCCCGTTCTTATTTTCATTATATATAAATGCCCCTCCCACTGTTGTCAGGTACTGTTTGATTTCCATGTACGCTGACGATGTGCAATTATATCTAAGTTGCCCACTTGGTCTTATGGAACACTATGTATCATGTCTAAATGAAGATCTACAAAGAACTTCATACTGGTCTCAAACTAATGGTCTGTTATTAAATCCATCAAAATATAAATGTCTGGTTATTTCCAGAAAACCTTTAGATTTGTCTTTTTTTCCTCCGGTGTTATTGAACAATGTTTCAATTGAATATTCCGACACTGTAAGAAATCTGGGTATTCTTTTTAACCGTAACCTTACTTGGGATAGTCACAAAAACGCTGTTGTAGAAAAAATTTATGGTGCCTTACGATCTCTTTGGTTCTCCCAATCCTCTACCCCTTTAAAAACCCGTATTATGCTCGGAAAAACATTAATAATACATTTTATTACCTATAATTGCGAAATCTATTGCGCATGCAGTTTTGATAGTAAGAGAAAATTAAATGTCGCTTTTAACAGCTCAGTTCGTTATATTTTTGCACTGCGTCGCTATGATCATTTTCAGTGACCTTCTTTAGCATGACGTTTAAGTCTTTTGGAGTTTTGTACTTTATCTTTGTTTTCTAACGTCTTGCTTACACATGAACCACACTATCTATATGAAAGAATACGTATGGCTTCCTCGAGTAGATTTGGACAACTCATACCTCTACGATACTCGTCCTTAACATCCGAACGTCAGTTTTTTATAAATAGTATTCGATTATGGAATTGCCTTCCGCGCGATATCAAAAGAGGTGAAGACGTAGAAATTGTGAAGAAGAAGATAAAGAGATATTTGTCTTCTTAATTTGTTTGTGGTTTTCTTCCTTTTTAATAACATTCAGCAATTATAATTTATAAATTTATAAATTTAAAGTTGAATTATTTGATCTATTCGCAAATTTATTATTTTTTATTTTTCCACTTAAAATTTTAAGCAGTTATTATTTTAGAGTTTAATTAATTTGTATAAATTATTATTTTGTATTTCCCATTAAAAAAATTTAAACTAGCTTTTCACTATCTTGTAAGATATTATATCTTACTGTGTAAATCAATCGATTATTAATAAAATTGAAATTGAAAATTGAAAAAACTTCTAAGGACTTATGAACAATATAGTATTTATGTACATATAAGGTATAAGGAATTTTAACATTAGTAGGTACCAACTAATATAGAATTTTTATCATTAATAAATAATTTTCATTTGCGTACCTACCTACCTAGGCGTATGTAAGGTAAGTAAGGTACATCCATTTGTGTGTCCAAAAAGTGGCATATAGTTAATTAAGGGACAATTCCCTATTACTTGTATGTAATGGCCTGCCTACAAAATGAAAATTATAATATTCTCATTTTATTATCCCCTCCGATCTGATCCGGATTCGATTTCCATCGCGAAATCCAAGCATACAACAACAACACAAGATCCAGCTTTGTTACAAGATCTTGGGAAATTCGAATCTGTATATATAATAAAATAATACGGCTAATAATAAAATACATGTTCATACTTATTGGCCTTGGATATTTTGCCTTTCTAACAAGAAGCATACAAATAACTATTTATTTTCCAGCATGCATACATGCTCGTTCAATAAATAAATAATTTCCATTTCCTTCTCATATGAACATTCGTAAACAAAACCCATGTTCAATATTATATTCTTCATCTCATCTATCTAGCTAATCTAAGCCCAAAGCAATAAAGAAGAAATACCAAAGAGAACAATAAAAAAATCATAATTTCTCATCTCCTTCCAACTGTTAAACAGTTAGTATAAAGCGTTCTCGTTCTATATTTCTCAGTTTTTATCCCTCAAGACCGTGTAAGACCGATCGGAGTAAGGTTCTAACCTGTTACTCCATACCGCCAACGAACTCTCGTGAGTCCGGTCTCAAATTTCTCAATCTAAACACGGTCCAAAATCTCTTCCGAGAACAAGCCACAACTCCAGTCTCTTAAGAATAAGGGTTAACAATTTTACCCAGATGGTGCTTCGTACGAATAAGAAAATGTAATAAAACAGGCTGACCTGGTGGTTATGACATCAGGGGCGTTTCCTGTGATAAGTGATATCATGGAGACCTTGAAAAGAGCTGACATCTGGGCTACTATCTGTTGACTAGGTGTCAATCCAAATAAAACCGAATTGATGCTCTTCACCACTAGATCTAAAATTTCCCCTTCACCCTACCCAAGTTGAACGGTCACACTCTTTCTCTATCAACAAAAGCTAAATACTTAGGAGTTATTCTAGACCCTTACCTTAGCTGGAAAAATAATATCGAAGAACGTGTGAAAAAAGCAGTTTTCTATGCATGTAGTAAAATATAATATAGACAAACTGAAAAAGGTTAAAAGAACAGCCAGCATAGGCTCCACAGGTGCAATTAGATCTTGCCCAACTTTAAGCGTTATTCTTAATCTTTTGCTCCTAGACCTTCATATCAAATACATGGTATCCTGTAGTGCAACCAGGCTTAAAGAAGCAAGTTGTTGGGCAGAAAGACCCTATAATGGACAAATTTTAAAACGGTCAATAAAGTAGAACCCTTGTTAATAAAGCAAAAGCACGCAACAAGAATAATTTTTAAAACTAATAAAAGGACTCCTAGCTTTGAACTAATAATAGTTAACCAATGAAACTGAGGTGTGAGAGAGTGAAAACAAATGATAAAAAAAAGTGGCTATTTTCATTTAACCACTCTGACATTGACGCTCTATTATGTCCAATGATATAACTTATTCTTTTAAAAATATGTTCTTGTAAATAAATATTTCGTTTCCTTATTTTAAACTCCTATTGATTCCCCATCAATAGAACTATTTGCTTGAATTTAAATAAACTTGATAAGTACTTTCATCACTGCCTTGTTAGACAAAAGATTGTACTCAGCTATTTCTTTTAAATTAACTTTAAGCGTACTTATGTTCAAATTTGATTTGAGTGTTTACTCCGACAAATTTGAGTGTTTACTTCGACAAACTTAAAATAAGTCAATCGTTCCGTCTGCCTGACGCTGCCAGCATATTTCAAGCTGAAGTGCTTGCTATTAAAGAAGCCGCTTTTCTCAACAGCACCAGTTGGCTCTAACAAACCAAGCAATTTCTCTATTTCAGCATTCACTTCTGAAGTTTTTGGAACTTCTCTTCAGGATTGGCTTTTCGGACTATCACTTACTCTATTTTTGGGGATAGCATCAGAGCACTGATTTATACCTGGTAAGTTTGCCTTACTTTTGAACGGGACAAGCCTCATATAGATCTAGTGTAAGGTTATTTGGCCGGCTCTCAGTCCCAATGGAACCACCTAGCACACAGTGTGAGCTTATTTCTTCTTTTGAGACTGCGGGCACAGATCAAAAACTGCTCCCCTTAGCTTTTCAAAGCACTTACTCACTCTCCATTTCAACTTTCACCTTTGAAATTTCTGGAACTTCTCTTTAAGACTGGCTTTTCGGACAAGCACTTACTCTATTTTTTGGCGAAAGCATCAAAGCACTATTTATACCTAGTAGGTATGCCTTGCCATTGAACGGGCAAAGCCTCATATAGTTCTAGTGTGAAGTTAATTGGCCGGCTCTCAGTCTCAATGGAACCACCCAGCACACAGTGTGAGCTAAGTTCTTCCTTTGGGACTGCGGGCACAGACCAAAAACTGATCCCCTTAGCTTAACAGTCACTACCACTATATCACAAAAAATAGGTCAAAAGAGTTATGGTATCGAAACGGCGCTTTTTGGTTTCTTCGGAACAGTTGTTCTGCGATTTACCTACCTACCTACCTATGATACCATGGAGGTAGTATAGAATATATATGCAAAGGTTCAAATAAACGAAATGAATGTATGAGGTTGTAGAAGCTTGTTTGAGGACCACGCGACGATAACAATTTGTTTCTAGTAATGAAAACTTATGTATTTACTTATACTAAATTTATGCTTAGCAATACTTCAACATAGTTTAAACAAGCAAGCACTGCAAATATTCTAAATATGTGTAAATTTATTTCCCTAACAACAAAAATATTGAAGAAAAATTTTATTTAATTGAAATCAATTTAAGAAATAAAATACGTTTTCAAATTACATTTGAATACTTTATTCAATTTACAGCCGCAAAAAATGATTATCATTTACAAAGCTTTGTGATATTTGTGTTCATTGCGTGAAGCAAAACTATCGTCAGGTTGTGATCGTCTAACAAAATGAGTCTTTTTTATAGCACATGCGAATGTTAAAATTATAAACTACACTATCTTAATATTAAAAGGTGGATTTATTTTTTTGTAGAAGCCAACCATGTGTAATATAATAGTTAGTTGGATATATTCTATATTTTATTCAACATGACAAAAACTTCTTTGAAATACGATCTACATTGATTTTTGTATGCATATATAATGTATGTATATGTAAAAATTCATTCAGTTGCTTTTTCTTAAAAACAAATTGTTTATTTGAGTCATTTGGCAAGACAAAAATAGATCAGGTTTTTGTAATTTAAAAATATTACCGGTTGGTAAAAACTTACCGCTACATCAAAGAACTGTAAGACTCTTGAAAAACAAATTCAGTAAAAAATAAAAAAAAACTACAATAAAACTATAAAAGAAGGGGGAGAAGATTTATTTTAACGGATTCAAGCTCAAACTAAAATTACGATATATTTGTTTATAAAAGGAAAATAATTAAGTTCGCATTTGGCTTCCAATAAAGCAGGACTCAAATACATTCCAAAATGGGCAAAACTATCAAAACGAAAAACTATTTAACTGTTTCTTTTTTAACTATGTTGCTCTTTTTTTGTATTTTTAATTTTGCCAAGCCGTAAACTAGTATATCTTATAAAGTTTTGAATGGAAGCTTAACTTGCTTCAAATATTTAATGTTTTATTATTTTAATTGAAAGTCTTACTTTCTTAAGGAAAAAGCTAATTTCGTATAAAATGCTTTAAATAAGTAGAAGCGTAGAAATACTCACCCTTCTTCAATTTTTTGATTTCTTGTTCTTGTTGGTCAACAGCAGCACCTAGGAGAGTAAAAATGATACCCGCTTGTGAGTTAACTCCCACTGCAGTAACTATCATTTTACCGCTACCCTCCATAACATGGGTGCCCGATAATACCATAGGGTCTGAGTCTGAGCCTTTCTTCACATGGTCGGATTCACCAGTTAACGAAGATTCATCAACCTGTGTATGATAAGAGAAAAAAAAATTTAAGAACGTTTTTTTGTTATAAAAAATTTACTAATTTGTGTTTCAACAACTTACTTTCAAATCGTTACTCTGAATAAGAACACCATCAGCCGGTAATAGATCACCATATTTAACTTGACAAATATCACCAACAACAATGTCGCCAACAGATATTTGGCACACTTGGCCACCTCGTATAACTGAGAACTTATGCTCACCCTCGATACGATTTTGCAAGCCTCGAAATTGTCTTTCTTTTGAGTAATCATTGAATGCTGTTACTATCACAACGACGATAACCGAAATAAGGATAGCTAAGCCTTCTATCCACCCATGGTGATCGTCTTCTTCTGCCAGAACAGCTGTAAGAAAATAAGAAAAAAATTGTTATTATTAAGGAACACAGGTTTTCTAGTTTTGTTTTTGTTAACTTACGAGCATCTTCATCGGCGGGTTTATAAAACGATAGACCAAGGGATACTAATGCAGCTACTTCTAATATAATAAGTGTTACATCCTGGAGAGCTTCCCAGACTAGTGTCAGAAATGTTTTTGGTGGTTTCGGTGGTATAACATTCGAACCAAATGTTTCACGTCTATGGTCTATATCAGATCTTGAGCCGCTCAAACCTAATTTAACAAATAAAAAAATAAGATGGACAATTTTTAACAGACTGACATTCAAATTTGATGAACGTAATGAAAGATTAAGAATTGAGATTGAAAAATTGGTTCATATTGTTATCTAAATGAATACTCCAGGCAAACATAATTATAAATACCGTAAACGTGGGCAAAACCAAAGAGAAGCTTTTTAAATAATTTTTTGATAAGAATCAATTTCTGAAGAACATATCCAAAGTCAGACGGAATTCAACCATGGCCACACCTCGGAAAATGCATTTGGAAATCGCGGTTTGAAAGTAAATGCGTTTGTTTTGCATATGTGTCCGCATATGCATTTGCATATGCGTATGAATTTGAATTCTATTAGTTTCTACAAACAATTTTTCAATTTCTGGTACATATGGAACCAAGAAGTAATCATAGGTGGTGTACATCAAAGCTGCTTCAAATGGACACAATTACCATGCACATTGTTCAAATTGACATTGCGATCAACATGTCGACTTAGTAGAAAACTTTTTATAGAAAACTTAGCATATTATACCCGAACTCTCGCCCACCCTAAATCTTATCTTATTGTCCCCAGGTAGGGGGTTGCAAGGGGAAGCATGCTCACCGTATTAGGCTGTGAGTGCAAAAGTGGCGTAACTCTCATTTTTTTCAATTTTGAGTTTTTTGAATCATAAAAAAGTTAAAGCTTTATCAATGCAAAAGAAGTGCAACTCATTTAAGCTTGTGAATAAATCAGAAACAAAAATTTACATCCGCCCTGGAGCATTTCTATGGACGCGAGCATTCTTTAAACACAATTCTATCCGTTGTGGCATTTTGGGGTTACACCACTTTTGCGCACACAGCCTCATATATAGGTACTACACTGTTTGCACTCCAAAATTTCGATACAGAAATTAAAAAACATTAAGTCCATAGACTTTTTTTTAATTGGTGTTAACGTGTGTTCATTGTGTTTATTTGAAGCAGCCATAATATGCTCGGATAATTTAATTTGTTAATTTAGACGGCACCAATAAACTCTACGTGTTTTTTACACAAACATCACACACTATATTAATTTTCTCCTATGAAGAACTTGTTTGATGTTCTCCAAGTATTCTTTGGTGTTTATAATTTGTTGAATCCGTAAGTTTTCTAGTGTAAGTCTTGTGTTCATATGATTGTCTTTATCTAATATTTTTGCGTTATCAATATTAGCCGTAATATGTGAGTTGATAGCTCCGTCGTGTTTTTCCCCTTTCTCTATGTCTGCTTTGTGATCGCTCATTCTAATGTCAAGAGCCTTATTCGTCGAACCAATTAGTGCTTCAAAGTATCCGGATATTTCGGATATCCGAAACAGATCCTCATCCAGGATCCGATATCCGATATATATGGATAGTGTCGGATAGTGTCGGATATCCGGATAGTATCAGATAGTTCTGGATAGTTTCGGATATCCAGATCCGGATCCGGATCCGAAGATTCATTGATTGGAGAGTGTGATTATGACAAATTAAAAACAGTGGTTAGAGCACGGAACTTGTTATAAATTTCTAGAATCCTGGGTTGAACTTTGTGTAATCAGTGTAAAAAAGAAGGTTAACTCTGTTTCTGAACCTGATTTTTGCAAACACCAAACGAGGGAAAACGTGTTTTGATTTTGATAAATGTATGTTGGTAATCGATGATGCAATACTTCTACATACATTCGTGCTTTTCTTTTGCTTTTATTAATTTTAATTTTAAGTATGAGACAAGTTTGTATTCGTAATTAAATAATAAAGGGCATGACTGGATCACACAAACTTGCTCTTGTGGAAAGATACCTGAGGATGTAAAGTACAAACGGAATATAGGAGAAAATCGTAGGAACAAAAATTTCAAAATCGTTGGACCGGTTCTCGAAAAAATTGATTTTTTTAAAATATTTGTTCGTAAACTTTTTTCTAAAAAAGTGAGAATGCAGGGTTGGAATCGCGTAAGATGATAGATGATTGTCACATTTTTGATCATCACTTGTGATAAAATTGATTTTTCCTTCTGCGTAAGGTGATCACATCCCCCAATTCAACTCAATTCAACTTTTTTCAATTTGTCAGTGACATATGTGAAAAACATTGTTGCCGTAGTCATATTTTCAAGTAAATTCATTGATATTATTATTTTTTTAGTGAATAAATGCAATAATTCTAAATTTAACCATTTATTTTCGATTGTTGTATACTCATATGGTAAAAGAAATATTGTTTTTGATGATTTGGTGACTAAAATTGAAAAAAAGTTGAAAATTTTATAATGTTTTGTATGCGTGTGGTAACCCTAGTCACATTGCCACAAAAATGAAAATGAAACCTCAATTTCAGGAGAAGGTGACTATCACAATATTTTAGTGATTGGTTTTTAGCTATCACTGTGATGATCACCTTACGCAGACAGAAAGTGTAGATTTTGACTATCACTTATCACAAATCACCTTAGCCGATTCCACCCCAGGTTTTTTTTAACTTAATTTATTACTAAGAAAAAAAATGCCATGTGGAACGTGTGATAAAAAATATTTTGGACAAACAGGTAGAGCAACGTTTAAAAGAACATAAATATGCATATACACATAAATTAGAAAGTGTAATTAGTCAAATCATTTGAGAGACCATAATCACACTTTTAATGAACAATTTAAAATTTTACACACATGCAATAAAAGTAAAAAACTTGACTTATTAAAAACATTAGAAATGAATAAATTAAAATGATATGTAAGAACTAAACACGCCACCATTATTGAATTTAAACTTTCATTAGTATGACCCCACTCAATAGTATTATGTTATATAATTTATATTTATAAAGTATGTATTATGTTTTATTATGTTTGTATAAAAGTTATTGCAAATGTATTTGTTATTGATGTTATAAAAATGTTGCTAGTTTGAAAGATCACGTCATCTGAAGAAGGTACTGTGTGCCGAAACAGCTTTAATAATAATCAAAAATTAAAAATTAAATGTGGTGATCATAATTAATTTTTTTTCTTATTAAATATGGATCTTCATCAAGTAAAGACCAACACAATTAAATAATTAATTTATTACACCTTGAAACTAAATTTCATGAAAATTCGTCGACTTTTTTTTGAAATGTTGAATTCACAAACAGTTTCTAAAAAATTAGTTAAAACCTAACAAAACCCTTTTTAAAAAATCATTTTATGCCATGTTATTTTAAATAGCTAGCAAAATTTCAGTTTTCAGTTTCATCAAAATCGCTTAAGCCGTTATCGAAATAGTCGAAATTTAAAAATACCGTCTTCTATACCTTATTATACATGTGAGATTTGGTTGAAGTCGTTAGAGCCGTTTTCGAGAAAAATACAATTTTCGATAACCGTTCTATGGCAGGTACCGTTATTTTTAGGGTTATAGTGACCTGCAAAAATAGCCCTGGGCGTATTATCCTAAAAATTATACCTAAAAAATTTGAAGTAAATCGGCCCACCCGTTTGGGCTGTAGGTGTCTACACAGACAGACAGACAGACAAACAAAATTGCCGGACCCACGAATCCATGGCTTGCCTTATAGTACCTACAGAGCAAGCAAAAATCGAGATGACAATCAAACATGACATTCATATATATGATGATAGAGACTGCAATAAGTTTATATCGACACTTTTAGTCAAATATTTTGAAAACACATG
The DNA here is from genome assembly GCA_951217065.1 of Baccha elongata. Lineage (NCBI taxonomy): Eukaryota > Metazoa > Arthropoda > Insecta > Diptera > Syrphidae > Baccha > Baccha elongata. Next base: position 360,884 of record CATNUY010000214.1, on the reverse strand, counting down.
AATCTTTTTTACTTGCGATCATAGGAAATATAAGGCAAGATGGCGGTCAGCCATCAGACGAATAGGGGGAATGATGCGGTGTGAAAAGACTATTACGTCATATACTCCAGTAAAAACTCGCGCAATGCTTGCGAAAAGCTTAGTTCTTCCAATTTTGGTCTAAGGTTGTGAAATATTTTCAATTGTAACAATGCATGCAAAAGAAAGCTTAATATCGTCTTCAATAAAATCATTAGATACATTTTCGGTTTACGTAGATAGATACGATATAGTACCTAATTTTGTTAATCATTTACTGAATATGCCGCAAAAGAATTACTTTCAGTTTCGCACTTTATCCCTGCTTTCGGATGTTATACTCTCACACCAACCACAGATCCTGTTTGAGAGAATAACAAGGGCCTCCTCGACCAGGTCTGACCAGTTAATTCAAAATCAACCTTTTTAAAATCAAACTGCAAAAATTTCTACCAGTATCTTGAATATCCTCACTTTTTCCTTCTTTCTTTCCTTTTTCCTTCTTTTTTTTCATTTCAACCATACTTTGATCTATTTTCCTTCTTTCTTCTATCTCTTGTTTAATTATTTTCATGCTTTATCAATCAATAAATTTGATTTAATTTTAATTTTGATTTTGATTTAAATATAAATATTTGTATCTAACATATTTCTTCTTTGTCTTCTTACTTTTTCATTATATTTCTCTCTTTTTAAAATTTTTAAAGGTAACACTAGTTTATAAGATATTATATCTTAATGCGTATATCTTTATCGAAATGAATTAAATAAACAAATTAAATAAAAAACTGATATGCATGCTATAATTTTTTTTTAATTATATACTTATAATACGTTTTTGTTGAGCTTAAATGGGCTTTAAATGGGCACAACAAGGATTATTTTAAAGAGTTTTTTTTTTTAAATATTATGAGGTATCATTGAGTGATATAATTGAAACGGAGTACCTCCTCAAAACTCAGCTTAATGAAGGAGGTAAACGAGCACTTGTAATTATTTTTAAGTAAATCTATACATGAACGAATTTGCGCTTTTTTAGTCGCACATATACACCTGCTCTCATTTAAAACAGCGTGTTCTATTATTTTGCGAATGTATAAACGGGCGATTGCGAATCGTAAGTGCGCGCCTCGCCGTACTCCATTTGGTATGAATAATAACCATGAGTATCTCCTCAACGATGGAGCATCTACATGTGGGATGATCACCGACCCATGGTAAAAGACCTAAACCATTGCATGGTATAAATTAAACAAAGCACATACTCTATCAAGTGGAGAACGTACTACTAACTAGAGAGTTAGCTTCTTTGCTTCCTCAAGGTTGAATTATGTACATAAATAAAGAAGTCACGTTTTATATATTTTAGGTACTGGCAATAACTATGCAATTTTTTCCGGAAGATTCTTGATTACTTAATTTTATTGTTCTTCTAAAAATTGTAAAATTATAATTGGATATTAACCAGATTTTTTGTCCATCGCATTAAACTTAAAAAATTGTATCAATAGTTTTTCTAGCTCATAAATAGAAATGCAACTTTGGTAAGCAACATACCAGGAGAAATAAGGTTTCCACAACCTACTTTGACATTTTATACATCTAACAACGTGGGAGCTATGTATTGCCGAAATACAAACGGATTAAGATTTTGTCTTTTGAATCTCCGAAAAATGCTAAGCTGACGGTTAAAACTTGAAATTAAAATAAAATGTTTCCGGTTCCGGTCTCCGATGAGATCATTTCTTCAAACATAAACGCCATTTTTCGTTGTTTAAAATGGTGCTTATCTTTCTTGTAAATGGCTCGTATATTAAGTATGCGAACAAATAGGTTAAAACTCATTTTGGTGCTTGTCCTTTCTAAGTCAATTTTACTAAAAAATCTAAATACAAATAGTTGTCATCTGACCGGAAATATAAATCCCAAAACCTAGTTTGTTTGGTTTCCCTTTTAACAACGTGTGTCATGTGAATCGTTCAAGTGTTTGCTGTTGTATAAACGGATGAAGATTTGTCTACTGAATCTACGAAAGAGGCTTAGCTTCTGGTCTAAGATAAATTTTTGTATTTCAGCTTAATTCGAGCTTCATATTGTGGTGCTTCTATATGCTTAGCATATGTCATCATCTTTATTATTATAACAATAACAATATCGCATTAAAACATGGAATCAAATCATTGCAACAAAGCATCTCATTAAAACATAGCATTCAGGAAAATAACATTAGCCGTTTTTTTATTATCAGAGATGATCTTTTCAGATCATCTTTTGATAATAAAACAACTTTGGATCATCGGTTTTTTATTTTCTGTTTTGGTAGCATTGGCTTTAATGTGTACTACAAAATGGTAGGTGAACAAAATGAAAAAGAATCCAGCAAACATATCCATTCAGAATTGAATTACAAATAATTCACATTAGCGAACAAAACCTTCATTTATGAATTAATTTATGACGCGTTTTTTTGATTCTTTCTTCGTTGCTAAAGAAGCAACGAATTCGAAGCATTTCTATAGTTCATGATTTTTCACTCAAGTGTTTATTTATTCATTTTACTGGATAATTTATGATTAGTTTCTGAACCATATAAATGGGTAAAATATGATTAATTGAAATGAAGTTATATTGAGTTTTTCCCATTTAATTTTGTGAAAAAAATTGAATCATTTCAAATTCATTAAAAGGATTTATTTAGAATTCGAATGTGTGCCATAGAATTGAATATGTTATGATTGAGCTAGCGGCGATTTTTTTTGTAGTGAAGAATATGATTTACAAAAACAAAAATCACCGCAGAATTAATTAATTAATTTTTATGGGATATCTTTCGACAATACTGTTAACCTTTCTAACTTACTAACTTAGTTAAGATGGCACTCACAGTACAGGATGGACTTCGGCCTCAACCAATACGTCTCTCTTACCAGCTCTAGCAATTTCTACCTAGCCGCTTCCAATTTCACACCGCAAGTTGGCTGATATGATTTTCCACTTGTGTGCGCTATCTATTAGAGGGTCTTCCAATGCTGCGTTTACCACCAGGATTGGACTCGAAGACTCGTTGGACTAGTACGTTGGTGTTCATACGATCCACTAACCCAGCCATCTCAGCCGCTGTATTTGCAGCTTCTTGATCAGGTTAATATCGCTGTATATCCCGTATAACTCGGCATTTAATCTTCTTCTCCATACTCCTTCGATACACACAAGACAAAAATCACTCGAAGGATCTTTCTGTCAAAGCACCCAAATAACTTCTCATCCGAGTCATTTAACGCCCACGCTTCCGCCCCATACAGCAGAACTGGTATGATCAAAGTCCTTTATAACGTCACCTTGTTCTATGAGAGAGGGTTTTACTACTCAAATACTTTCTCAGCCCGAAGAAACAGCGATTGCCAAGAATAATTCTTTCTTTGATCTCTGCACTGATGTAGTTTTTGCGTTGTAATAGTGGCGGTCAGCCATCAGACGAATAGGGGGAATAACATGTAGGATACGAAAACATGCACGTGCCGTAACTATTGGGGACTGATGGAAGTGTGATCATAGCCTCTTCGTGGCGGCCGCTGGTAACAAGCCTTTTAAAAAAAGGTTTGGCTAATATGATCAGGCTGGTTCCTCAGGTTGGCAACAGGTTAATTCCCTGTTCCGTAAAACTTCGAATTACGTACCCGACAACAAGCCTCGGAAACGGACTGATCTCACGACGACAACCCACGCAACGAAAACGGCAAAACGATTTCCGAATTTTCTTATGGAACGTACGATTGCTCTATAGAGCTCAAACTGCTCAGCAGCTAGCCGATGCCCTGTCAACATATAGAGCTGACATAACAGCACTTCAAGAAATCAGATGGACAGGGAATGGTGTTGTACAGAAGAAAGAATATGACGTATACTACAGCTGTCATACAAAACACCATGTGCTCGGGGTAGGCTTCCTAGTCAGCGAAAAAATGAAGTCTTCCATCATCGGCTTTAACGCTATAAGCGAATGGCTTCGCGTGCGAGGCAAATTTACGAACATTAGCCTCATTAACGTTCACGGAGGAGTCCTCAGACGAAGAAAAGGAGACTTACTACGAACAAGTCGAGAGGGCCCTCAATGCCTGTCCAAGGTATGACGTAAAAATCATCCTTGGGGATTTGAACGCAAAAATAGGTCGGGAGCCGGTATTCAGGCATTACGCAGGCACCCATAGTTTGCATGAGAACACTAATGACAATGGACTTCGAGTCTTAGAATTGGCAGCATCGAAAAACATGGTCATTGCGACTACCAGGTCCTGGCGAAAAGATACCTACAAGGCCACCTGGGTACCACCTGATGGAGTCACTCGTAACCAAATAGACCACGTGTTGATAGACTGTCGCCACTACTCAAACTTGATGACGGTACCGAACGTACCGAGGCTGAACGAGAAGGACGCATCCGCACAGGAATAACTGGTCACCAGGTTAGAAGAAGGTATCATAACACATTTGTTAGCGTGCCACAGCAGTGCAGAGATGTGGGAGAAACTCAATGCGGTTTATGAGCCAAAATTGAAGGTCAGTATTCATTTGCTTCAGCAAAAGTTCTTTAATCTAAAATTTGAGGAACCAATGTCGGCATATGTATCAAAAATTGAGGATATTGTTAACCAGCTAAAAGCGATGGATGAAGTGCTATCGGAAAATATGATATTAACAAAATTGCTTATGTCAACTATCAACCACTTATAAGCATTTTGTGTCTGCATGGGAGCCCGTTCCGGCAAAAGATCAAAAACTTAAAGAACTGATATCAAGATTACTCGTCGAAGAGGAAAGAATGAACAGTCAGAAGGAAACACCGACATCATCAGTTGACGTAGCGTTCGTAACACAATACCGAAATAAAAATAGAGAGAGATTCAACAAGAACAAGTAAGATTCGAAAAGATTGTGTCATTTTTGCAAAAAGCCAGGACATTTTATCAAAGACTGCAGATATAGAATACAAAAAGAAAAGGAACAAAATGCTACAGCGTTCATAAGTTCTGCTTTATTTACTGCATTGGACTTGCAAGATAATACTTGGTATTTGGACAGCGGCGCTAGTCACCACATGACTTGCAACAAAGATTGGATCCAAAATTACGAATCGGTTGATGTAAACATTACTATTGGTGATGGAAGCAAAATCAAGGCGGTAGGTAAGGAAAGTGTTTCAGTTTCAGCTTATGACGGGGTAAGTTGGGTGGCAAAGGACATACTTGAGGTTCTGCATGTTCCAGAATTAAGGACCAACTTGTTTTCTCTGGGAAAAGTACTCACGAAGGGTTACAAAATAGAAGGACTATCTGATGTTTGTAGAATTGTTGATTCCAAAGGTAATACGCAGGCAATCGCACTAAGAAAAGGTAATATTTATGTCATGGAAATCAAAGTTGAAGCACCAACTGCCTTATTAAGCGAGTCATTGTCGTTTTGGCATGAGAGCTTCGCACACCAAAACTTGGCGCAGTGTAAGAAAATATCCAAGCTAGTGGTAATGATTTGTATTGTTGCGACGCCTGCCAAAAAGGAAAAATGCACCGTTTGCCTTTCAAAAGAAGCACTCACTCATCGTCAAATGTTTGTGAAATGGTTCACGTTGATCTGAATGGCCCGGTGGAAGTTACAAGTATCGGAGGCAGCAAATACTTTTTAATTTTCAAGGACGATTACTCTCATTTAAGATTTGTATACTTCATAAAGGACAAAACAGAAGTAACTGAAAAACTTAGAGAGTTTCTTGAAGTCGCCGAAAAGAGAAATCTTAAATTCTAAAGGCATTAGACATCAGCTCACAGTACCGTACGCACCTGAACAAAATGGGAAAATTGAGCGAGAAATGAGAACAATTATTGAATCCGCGCGTGCCATGTTGTTAGGTGCTAGTCTCGAAAAAAAGTTTTGGGCTGAATGTGTAAGTACAGCAGTATACGTCATCAATCGCACTGGCACTAGCTCAATTTTAGATAAATCACCGTATGAATTGTGGTTTAATAAAATGCCGGATATAAATTATTTGAAAGCCCTTGGTACTATTGCTTATGTGCACACTCCTAATGAGAAAAGAAAGAAATGGGATGCTAAGGCGAAAGAAGGTATCTTGGTTGGATACACAGAAAACACAAAAGGATATAGAATCTATCTAACTGAAGAAAAAAAGGTTATACCAGCAATAATTGTGGTTTTTAAGACATATGCAAGAAATGAAAAAGAAGTCCAGAAAGAAAAACATGCAGATGAGGGTTCCAAAACAAAAAGCATGATAGCATCCATACAAAACACAAGTGTTGACACAAATGAAAATAAAAATGAAAATATATTTATAAATACGGAAGAATTAGATAGAGAAAATGAAATAAACATTGAGGCTCACCCCTTAGAAACCTTCGATAGCGAAACAGAGCCAAGTCAAAACAACTTAGAAAGTGAAATAAACGAGACGGAAAATGTAAGACGAAGTGGTCGACAAATAAAGTTACCTAAGCGTTTCGAAGATTTTGAAATGGGGTGTTTGCTGATAACACAAGAAATAATACAGCCTAGCTATGAAGAAGCTGTTAAAGGACCAGACGGACATAATTGGAAAGCAGCTATTAAAAACGAATTAGAATCTTTAAAGGAAAATGAAACATGGAAAGAAACAGAGATACCAACAGGTAAACAGACTATTCAAACTAAATGGGTATTCAAAATAAAAACTGGATTAAATGGTGAAAAGTAATACAAGGCGCGACTTGTTGCAAAAGGCTTTCAGCAAAAAGAGCATTTCGATCATTCGGAAATGTATGCTCCTGTAGCAAAGCTGCCTACACTAAGGTTTCTTTTAGCTATATCTTTGAAACATGAATTACCCATATACCAAATGGATGTAAAGAGTGCATTTTTAAATGGTTCAATTGAAGAAGAAGTATACTTGACTAAGCCAGATGGTATGAAAAATGATCAAAAAGTACTCAAATTAAATAAATCCCTGTATGTATTGAAGAAGTCACCAAAATACTGGAATGAAAAATTTAATGATTTTATGACAAATCTAAATTTTAAAAGATGTAAATCAGATTATTGCCTTTACTTTGTACCAGGACGAAAATTGTATGTATTATTATATGTCGATGACTTATTAATAATAGGGGAGAATCCGGCAGATGTACACAAACTGAAAACGGAGCTTGGTAAAAACTTTAAAATGAAGGATCTTGGAAAAGTTTCAACGTACTTAGGAATGAATATCGTGCAAGAAAAGGATAAAATTACAATTGACCAAAAAGAGTACTTGCAAAATCTACTTATAAAATACAACATGGAGAATTGCAAACCCGTTGCAACACCACTCGAGACAAACACTTCAATTGCTAAAGAACCTTCTAAGGATTTAGACTTAATACACCGATGCAGACAATTAATAGGATATCTCATGTTTTGTATGCTAACATGTAGACCTGATTTATCTTTTTCAGTAAGTTACCTCAGCAGATACCAATCATCGGGCAACGAGCAGCTTTGGCAGGCCCTGAAAAGAGTTCTGCGCTATATCCAGGATTCGTTGGATTTCAAATTGGTTTTTAAGCGTGAAGCATCTGAAACATTAGTTGGCTACGCTGATTCAGACTGGGCAGGTGATAAAGAAGATCGAAAATCAACTTCAGGATATGTTATGGTTTTATACGACTGCACCGTTTCTTGGTCATCATCAAAGCAGCAGTGTGTGGCGCTCTCTTCCACCGAAGCGGAATATGTGGCTCTAGCATTGGGGGTAGCAGAAGTTTGCTGGATCAGAAATTTATTGCATGAGATTGGTTTAAATGGTAATAATGAGCCTTCTGTTGTGTATGAAGATAATCAATCCGCAATTTTTGTATCTAAAAATCCAGAAAATCATAAACGCCTTAAGCATATAGATATTAAGTATCACGAGATAAAATTTGTAATAATATAATAACAGTGAAACATATTGAAACCATTCATCAAGTTGCAGACGGACTTACAAAACCTTTAAGTAAGAATAATTTTGATAAGTTTTGTAATATGATAAATCTCAAAAATTTTAACTAGCAAATTTTTAAGATTGTGTAAACCTTTAAATTGAGGGAGGGTGTTGAAATATTCAAACACTTGTTAGTTAAATACTCAATTTATTGTTTAGATCGTAGCAATCATTTGTTTTTGTTATTATTGTTTCTGAATAAAATTTTCATTCGATTTCTGTAACTTAATCAACAAAGCCGTTTTCCTATTATTTGCTGGCTTGTTGAAGGAGGCCAGGACCGGACCCCGGTTGTTGAGCCGATGATGATGATGATGATGAACGCAAGTTATGAATTCGGGCAAATAAAAAGTTTTTAGATAATTGATTGTTATCTAAAAACATGACATTACAATTATAGCGATGTCGAAAAAATTGGGTCTGGCAATTCTGTCTGTTTGTCTGTCTGTCAGTCTGTCTTTCTGTCATTCGCATCTGCGGGGAGATCAATCGGAACCCTTGTAGGGTACACACGGTGGCGCTGCCTTTGCGCCACCAGCAAAGTAATAAAAAGTAAAAAGCAAAAAATAACTAGAAAAAAAAAAAAAAAAACCGTCAATTAAGTGGTAGCGACGGTGGTCTTTGGACCTCCGTCAATTTTAAGATAAAAACGTAACTCAAGTTAGTAGTTTCAGGGTGGCTTGTCCCCCAGTAATTCGGACTGCTTATAAAAGCAGCAAATACGGAGCTAGGAAGCAACATTAGGGATTGGTGTTCAACAGCGCTCCAAGCAACCAGCAATGGCCAGGATGGAAGTAACATTTTGTGAGAGATGTACAATAGCGCTCCATATATCGACATCGATGGACGAAAACTTCCCACCCAGCTAATATTTTACTGCTAGATACCCAACGGTACATCAGGCATCGACTACAACAGTAAAGTTTATAACGTGACAAAAATTTTATAACGTGACAATCCAGCGTGCAACAGTGTTTCTGTCTTCATACATATAAAGTGTTCAAATATTTAAGTATACTGTGATAGTTTCACTTTATCGTTTTGATATTTTAATGTAATATAATTTGTTTCAATCAAATTTTCATTGAAAACTTAATAATTAATTATTTACGCATATTCCTAGGGCGGTCTCGCTCTATCAAGCTATCCAATCATACCATTTATAAGTGTTAATAATTTAAACATAATATATGCATTGCATATATAGTAAAAGTACTGAGCTCTCGCTCTAACTTCAAAAGAAATTTTATTCTCAATGTAAATTATTTTATTTTAGTGTTAGTTTTTAAGGTATTTGTAAATATATATGTGACTTTCCGTCTCAAGCAAAAAAAATAATAACACTTATGAGCAAAAGTAGTGTAACTATATATCTTTTATATAATAACTGTTCGCCACGAGGCTTTCCATTATACACAACTGAAAAAGAAGGCCATACATTACAGCCACTTTTGTACTCGCTAAAGCGAACAAGAATTAGAATTAGAATAAGACAAAAATGTAACTCGAAACTAAAAGACTCAATAAAATTCAATTCAATTCAATTCAATTCATTCGCATCTGCATCTGGAAAAGAAATTTGACTGTCACATGGAGTAGACGAAAATTTGTGCTCCTTAAAATTTTATTAAAAAATATCAAGATTCTTGCAAGTTTTTTTACTCAAATATTCAACCTAAAAAGTAAATTAATAAGTATCCCTCCGACTTAAATCGTTCTTGATGTTGGATGCTCGTTTTTTATACGGTTTTTGAGTGGATTTGTCGGACGTCTTCACATCTCCACCACCAGTAACGTGGGGTGCACGCCTTTGCGACACCTCCTTGGACTAGCATTGTCCCTTCACAATGCCTCATGAAGATAAAACTCGATGCAAAAAGCCTGGTAAAAAGAAATTGGCTGCTGCTCAGCAACTTTTGGCCTTGAGTCGCCAAAATACTGACGATCCTGACAACGTGTCTCGCAAACGCCCATTGGACAACCTCGTGCAACCAAACGCCACTGACTATGTGTGGTTATCTCCACGCAAAAAACAACTCCTGGCGGCAGGAAAACCTCATAATTATGAGGCGGACGCAACGTCAAATAACAAGTTCTCCATACTCGATGAGGGTTTGAAGCTACATGTCTCCAAAGGAGCTAAATTATGTAATAATTTGACACATCAAATGGAGCAACCAACAATCAACGATAACCTAATCGATATTGAAGTCGACGACGATGAATTCTCGCTAAATGTTGAGAACAAAGACAATAGTGTTGATAATCAAGAGTCAGCTGCATTATTATCAGCACGAGACACAGAAGCGACAACAGCAGCACCAGCAGCAGCACCAGCGGCAGCAACATCGGAGAGCATCGTCAATAGGATGGAGCCTCTGAGCTCGAGGGGTAAGTACTGTCCCCCAATATTTTTGAAAAACGTAGATGTTTATAGACTAGTAAAAGAATTTAGAGATAAATCGGTGAAATTCAATTATGAAATTAGAAATCGTGGTAGTTCAAGTAGATTATTCGTTGATAATAGTGGGGTTCATAGGGAAATCATGGATCACTTTGAAGGAAGATCGAACATCGAATGTTGTCCTAAGGGGGCTCACCTTAGATTATAATGAAGCTGAAATATTAAATGAATTAAAAGAAAAAGTTTCAAATGTGGATAAAGTTTCCATTTTTGAAACTTTAAAATCCAAAGCAGCTAAAATCCGCTACAATTTATTCCTCGTTCGTTTATTACCCGGTACGAGCCACGATGAGCTCATCAAAATTAGATATCTTTTTAATACGCGAGTGTATTGGGAGAGACCTAGGGGCAACAAGGGTTCGCTTCAGTGCAGACGGTGTCAGCAATTCGGCCACTTAGCCAAAAACTGTGCTAATAATTATAACTGTGTCAAATGCACCTCTAAGCATGAGCCGGGTTGCTGCGCCGTCTCAAAACAAGAAGGCAGTAAGGCCTTATGTGTCAACTGTGGAGATAATCATCCAGCTAATTACAAAGGCTGCATTTCGTATAAAAAGTACGAAGCCAATAGGAAGCAGAAAGTACGAGCTGCTAATGAAAAAATCAGCAAAGCCAAAATCTTCTCCAAAATAGTTGCCAATGGTAGCCTTGTTGTCCCTGGGGTTTCTTTTGCTAGTCAACTACGAGGCTCTCAGCTACCTCAAAATCCAATCTCGGTTAACGATCCTCCAATCTCAAACTCTAAAAGTAGTTATGGTCAGGGTTTAATTAAAGATTTCATGAACCTTTCTAATTCTATTCTTGGAATGGGAATCGATTTAATTATCTCAAAAATAGAACATTTTATGAATAACTTGGACAATTTCGATTCCATAATTAGCAAACGGCTTGCGTATCTGGATCTGGTTAACCAGATCCTGGTCTGTTCGAAATAACGGTGCTAAAACTTTTGACATTCAACATTACGTCCTTGGTTGGTCAGGCTAGGAGAATAGAGCTAATGAAAATTCTCCAAGCTAACGATTGTTCTGTGGGTTTCGTTCAAGAAACTCACTTAAATTCTATACATAAAATATTGAGGTATTGAAAGATCCGATTATCTCTAAAGATTTTATAAATAAAATAAAGAAGAAAATAAAAAGACTGAATTCATCTACCTACGTTTTCAATTATTGGGGGGAAGTACTTACACCCATTGGTTAAGCTTCCTTCTTCTATACATTAAGACACTACGCCAGTACAAATTTTTATTAAATGTTTTAATGTTTGTAACCTTTATGTATTTTGTTTTATATATTTGTCTCATATATTTGGATATTCATTAAAAAGAGAGATAGATCTAGTATCCATAAATCTATCTCTGATATTCGTTGTTTGAGTCTTCCACTCACTCTTAATATTCTCATATATTAACAAACATACTCATTAACAAAAGTATACTTTGATAGTTAAACATGTGAAAAACATTAATAGAGCGCTCTCGCTTTATAAAATTTAAAAATAACTTAAAAGTTAGTAAGATAGAAAGAGAAAATATCAATTCGTAACTGTATGTAACAAATCTAGCAATGCGCTGGCGCATTTTTCGTATATATTTTAGTTTGTAAGTTAGTATAGGTCTATTTTGTAAATATATTTGTGACTTTCCGTCCCAAGAAACAGAAGATTACTTATGAGCAAAAGTAGTTTGACTATATATCTTTATATAATAACTTTTCGCCACGAGGCTTACCATTAAAAAACTGAAAAGTAGGCCATACATTACAGCCATCTTTGTACTCGCTAAAGCGAATAAGAAATAATTTGAATTAGAATAAGACAAACATTGTTACTCGAAACTATAAGACTCAATAAAATTCAATTCAATTCAATTCATTCGCATCTGCAGCCTAAACTGTTGCATTAAGGGGAAACGTATTCATATACGCGAAATGCAAAAATAAAAAAACACAAGTCGATAGTAACGACATCCTACGAGCAAAGTTTGAAACTTCCACATGATTTCTCTTTGTTATAAACTCAATGGCGCAAAATTATAGTCAACCTATATTTAAGGAATTAACGTCACACCACTTAACATTATTTCAATTTTAGAACAGTTGTCTAACTTTTACTCAAGAATAAACACTTTTTTAACTTCCAGTTATTTATTCCACTGAAAGGGGTTGTTGATGAATTTATGCAGTATTTGTGCGTAGTTACATTCCACAAAAGCGATTTCAAGAGAGTGAGCTGTCAATCTATCAGAGATTTTATTGTGCTGCATTAAAAATATAATGCTAAGGTTTGCTGTTTTTAAAGTCAGACAACTTTATTAAGAAAATGTATACTTTATGCCGTTTATAATACGGGAAAAAGTATTTTTAACCAAGTTTCACATTAAATTGCTTTTACTTTCGAGTTAAATCGACTATAATTTTGCGCCAATGGTTATAGTTATAAGCAAAAACAATCTTTAAATTATGAAAACAATTAAAAATATTTTTTTTTTTACATTTGCACGTTTATAGCATCAGTAGTAAAAAGAGACTGTATACCTTTAAAACTTATTTTCTGACTTCAAATTGCTTAAGTAAAATGTTTACTGATGTGTTTGAAACAATTAAAAAACGGAAAAAATATTCTATGTTATTATTGTCATCGATTCACTTCCATATTTTGCATCAAATAATATGAAAGCGACTAATGTCGATTTTAATGGTGCCAAAAAAGAACTGTTTTTCGTTTTCTTTTGCAAGTAGATTTTGAACTGATAGTTTAATTGAAGGGAATTCGTTACCTTCTTTTCTTTTTATATCCAAACAAACAAACAAACGAAAATGCAAATACAAAAATAGTATTTCTCATTATAAGCCTAACTTTAACTTGTGAGTCACCAGTGTAGAAACAGCCTAACCAACAAATAAACAAGTTTATGAACAGACCCAAAAAGTTTGAATCTTGTTTAAAAACTCTAGAAGTATAAATATAAAATGCATATTGATTTAACCAGTATTTGCGGCATCAGATTTATTTTAATAAATGTTTCTGAATGTTTTTAAACGTGTTGTAAATATTACAGATTGTTTTATTAAATAAAATTCCAATATGTAACACGGCAATCAGTTCATGATTTTTTTTTAAGTTTCACGTTTCCCCTTAAACTCATGAGCTGTGGTGGATTTCGTTCATGAAATGAGGTAGAATTCTCCCGAATAAGGATATGTTCATAAATGCACGCTAAGCTACGATCACACTTGTATTTTCAGCTGGTGCTCTATTACGCCATTCTCGTAATAGAAGCAAAATCGGAACTTATATATATATATATTTATTGGAAATATATTTTTATTTCGTGTTTTTTTCAAAGAATATTTTAGTTTTTTTCATATATTTTTTGGTTCGGGAGACGGCATTTTGTGCGAATAACTGTTTGATAATTTCTTAATTATTGAAATTAAAATTTTTTTCAGTTTGGAATGTTTCTTCTTGTAATTGGCACTTTAAACAAATTATTTTAATTATTTCTTGTATATTCTTGTATAATTTATATTGAACTAGAACACAACACCAAAAATAATGTTTCGCTGCATGAATGGTTGCATTTGGTGTACTAGGAATCCACATTTAAATGTCAAATAGTGTGCAGTGAAACATTTGACTACATGCCGTAAACTAGCCATACGTAAGCACCAAATATATGTGCATTCTTATGTAACCACATCGAATGCAACCCTTCTGGTTACATTTGCACATGTGCCTTTTTGGGTAAACATGCGGTGTACCTACTACCGAAACATTCGTGGATATAACAACATCGCTAAATGTTGCGCTAGTAACACAAATACACCATTGGTACGGGACGTCAGAGACACATTCGCATGTGGTTTTTTATATTCCGTGTACTACATTCTTAAGTTTTGCTTTTAGTATTTAGAGGTAAATTTCTTACCCCAAATTTCTTTTTACACCAGAACAAACAAACGAAATCGCAACTAGTGAAGTAATGAGTTACTGGTGTAGGAACAGCCTAACCAAAAAATAAACGAGTTTGTGAACAGACCCAAAAATCTGATGATTTTGAAAAAGGCGGGAAAATGAATCCACCACTCAGCTTAGGTGAGAGTGTGTGCAGTTTTTCTTTGTTCTCACGCACACTTTTTCACCTAAGCTGAGATCAGCTGATGTCGAAGCTTGTAGGTAACGTCAAATAAAATGACAGGATTACCCTCTCTGTTAGCTCCTCTGTGCTCGGTATATAGGATTTTTGGGGTGACAGTCAGGGTATTTTTTTTAATTTTTGTTCTAGGTCTAAAACAAACGGTACCTGCCATATAACGGTTATGAAAAAACCCTTTTTTCTCGAAAACGCTCTAACGATTTTGATGAAATTTGACATAAGTGAAAGGAAATTAAAAGCATTTCAGTAGGCATGAACCACATTTTTTTTAGAAATAGTTTAAGGTACCGCACGTGCCATATTATAACGGTTTTTTTTTAATTTTGACTTTCTCGTTAACGACTGAGTGGATTTTTACAAAATTTTATTTTTAAGAACATCTAGATAGCCAAACAATAATGGCGTACTTTGTTTCTTAATGACGTTTTTAAAAAAAATTAGATTATTAAAACAATTTTTTTTTTTGAAAAATGAATGTTTTGAAAACCAATTCATGAATCTTTTTTGAAATTCAGTTTTCGGATGAAAATTATTAATTAGCTAAAATTGGCATTCTCCAAAATTTTCAAAAAAAATATTTTAAAAAAGTTATTTGAAAAAAATCAATTTTTTCGAAAAGTGGACCTACGATTTTGAAAAAAAAATTAAATATATTGTAATATTTAATAATTCCGGTGTACCACGATTTTCTCGGAAAACTCTCGTTTGTTATAAAGTGATTATCAAATTTATTTGTTTTTAATTTTTTTTAAAATTATTTATTATTCAATTATTTGAAAAAAATTAAGAAATAATTTCATATAAAATAATTTTGTGGCAGGTTCTTTTAAGCTCTTGGTAACTTGACACAAGAGCAAGTTTGTTCGATCCCTTTATTTTTACTTGCTCTACACACACAGCTGGTCAAAAAAAATAGGTGTAAGATAAGGTGTAAATTTTTGAGGGATGCTGTTGTTTTGTTGCTAAATAACGGTTGATTTTCCTGCAAGTACTGCCTCAAAACATTTTTTTTGTGAAAAACCGCGTTATCCTCTTGACAATGACACCAAATTGCGTTTCTGAAGTGCAGTGATAAGCAGTTGGTTCAATTTTGATTCAATACAATTGGTGGTGTTTTAATAGTTGGTCATAAAAATAGGTGTGCTCCAAATAATATTGCAGTTATTTTTAAAATTATTTTGTAGATGGTACTATTTTTTGAAAAAATGTTGGTTTTGCGACTTAGAAATTATCCCAGACATACAAATTTATAGCGAAGACCAGAGGAAGATCCCAACATTTCATAACAAATGCTCTACACTTCACATTAGTGCGCGAAAATTAAGGAAGGCCGAAAAAAGATACAAGTTACCATTGATCGCCGCTTACTACTTTTTATGAAATCAAACCTTTTTGCTTCTTTCAGAATTATAGGCCAACAAATCGGTATTGAAATCAGTGCACCCACATACCGCAGAAGGAACCAGAGAACCATTTAGAGCCTCCAGGAAAGTATCATTATTGAGGCTTAACAACATAAGGCTCCGAGAAGAATTTGCTTTTAGCAATGCAAGTTGGAACGGAAAGGCGTAATACCCTGTGGAGTGATAAGACAAAACCAAACTTGTAGTCCTCTGATTCTGGGGATAATGTCAAGATACCTGTTTAGAAATCATCAACCATCATAAACAGTAATATTTTTTGGTTCTCATTTTTTTTTATTGAACTTGCTCAGTTTGATTGTTTACTTTACATTTTGTAATTCTATTCTTCGTTCACTTGGAATGAGATCGTGCAAGAGACCACACCATCAACCCCGCACTTGGCTAAGTATCATCTTACCTTTTATATTAATAATAAATTATAACGTGCCTACCTACAATTTTAATCGACTCAAATTTATTCTTTAATAATAAGGTGCAATTTTGAATTTTGAATTTGTGTATTCTTGGCCCTTGTTCTTGCTTTGGATTCGACTTCGGGAAGTTTCAATATTTCAAATTTATTAATCGAATCCCTTCGATTTACGGGTTTCAATTATCGATGAAAACAAAAGAAAATTTATAGAAATCCGTAACATATGGTCCTTCGCAATAAGCCGAATTAACTCTAAATCAGTGAATTATATTAATCGTGGGAACAATAAAAAAAAAGTGAACATATATTGAATTTTTTCGTTGGTTTTTTACCTTTTTTGATTGCCAAAACCCTCGTGACTTACTCGTGGCTTTAAAGCTTGTGTATATATATATACAATTTATATATATTTACACGCATATAAACATTACACTATGTATAATATATACATATCATACGTTGACATTTAGTAAACAAAATAATTTTTTGAAGAAAACATTCACTAATTTGATCATTTGTATTTTTTTTTGTGAAAATATGATTGCAGTGAAGCAAAAACGTGGTGTGGCTAAGGCCACTTTAAAACGTGCGGTTGAATTTTTAACCATTATTGATCAATCGACAACTTCGGGTATGTTGGAAATTCGTTTGAATGCAGGATTGATTGATACGTGTACTAAATTTAAACAATAATTCAAACAATCCTGTTCTAGAACGCATTGCAAACGATCAAAGCAACTTTTTGAAATCGTTAGACGCGTCGGCAAAAACTCCTGCCAAAATCAGCCTGCACCTATCGTGATTCCAAAATTTTCCGGTGAATATAAGGACTGGTCTTCCTTTCGCGATTTGTTTTTGGGTTCGGTGGATGTGAAAGAAAATTTGTCATCCACTCATAAATTTCAATATCTGAAATCTTTTTTAAGCGGTACTACTGTCGATCTCATACAGCACATTAAAGTTTCAGATACAAATTACACCGAAGCCCAGGCTAGAAAAGCGTTTCGATCGGGGAAATTTAATAGTGCAGTCGTTTGTCCAGACACTTTTGTCTCTTCCTTCAATAAATGCTCCAAATGTGCAGATTCTTCGAAAGATCACGGACGGTGCGGATGAGGTCATTCGCGGTTTAAATGCATTATCGAAGAATAATCGGGGTCCGTGGCTAATTTTCATTCTTCTCAATAAACTCGATAGTGAAACAAAACACGCTTGGGCAGAAGAAATCGGTTCTCGTGAAAACATGACCATATTAAAGCTAATTGAATTTCTTGAGCAACGGTGCGATGCATTAGAGTCGTGTCAATCTCTGAATCATTGAATGTTTTTGGACAACAACAACAATTTAAAGGCGCTACCACCAATTTTAAAACGAATTTTATTTACTCGTTTTTTTACGAATTTTTATTATTCGTTTGACCATCTTTTTGGCTGGAGATATAGCTATTTCAAGGAGTGCCAATTCCTTTCATCAGTCTCCTTAGTGGTGTCGAGCTTTAATCCAATTTTATTATGAAAAACTTTTTCACATGCACATCATGAGGTTCGAACCCACGCATTCAGATTTACTCAGTCTTCAAAGTCGTATGCACTACGCATTCCACCGCTTATGACCACTGACGACACAGGTCGAGATGTTATGTTTGTTTGTTTTTCAAACGCATTTGGAGCTTCAACATTTTTCTAAGCGCCTTTAAGTATTCATTTTTTGTTCCGCCTCCATTTTCTCCTAACCTTATTTTATAGACTACAATTTGTAGCACATATCAAAAGGGGAGAGGTTGGAAGTATTGGTAACATACCAGACTATTTAAGTTATTATTGTTGTTATATTGTACTATTTTCATTGAATGTTATACAACAATATAACAACAATAATAACTTAAATAGTCTGGTATGTTACCAATACTTCCAACCTCTCCCCCTTTGATATGTGCTACAAATTGTAGTCTATCAAATAAGGTTAGGAGCAAATGGAGGCGGAACAAAACAGCATACTTAAAGACGCTTAGACAAATGTTTAAGCTCCAAATGCGTTTGAAAAACAAACAAACATAACATTTCGACCTGTGTCGTCAATGATCATAAGCGGTGGAATGCGTAGTGCATACGACTTCGAAGACTGAGTAAATCAGAATGCTTGGGTTCGAATCTCATGATGTGCATGTGAAAAAGTTTTTCATAATAAAATTGGATTAAAGCTAATTGGATAACCACTAAGGAGACTGATGAAAGGAATTGGCACTCCTTGAAATAGCTATATCTCCAGCCAAAAAGATGGAAAACGAATAATAAAAATTCGTAAAAAAACCAGTAAATAAAATTCGTTTAAAAATTGGTGGTAGCTCCTTTAAATTGTTGTTGTTGTTCAAAAACATTTAATGAAAATTAACAGAATGGTCAGTAATAAAAACTGACATTCTATAGTACGAATAGTACAATATAACAACAACAATCTCTGAATCGCGTATCGACATCGCGTGGAAAACAGAAAAGTTCGATTCGAGCGTTAACAGCAAAGCCATCGGAAACGAATTCACAATGCCCTTCGTGCAAAAGCAATCATCAACTATACCAGTGCTCTAAATTTCTTGAATTTGTCATTCCTTTGCGTAGAAACTTTACCAAAACCAATTCGATTTGTTTCAATTGCCTACGATCAGGTCATTCCGTGAAAAAATGTAATTCTACCTTTCGCTGTCGCGTATGCAAAGCTCGACATCACTACTTGGTTCATCATGATGAAAATAATAGTTCTCTCTCTTCTTCTTCGGTGCCTGCTTCATTTCCAACAAATCCATCGTCATTGTCATCAGATTCGCTTCAAAATCAGTCCTCGGGGATTCCTTATTCGTATGCTGGTGCACCTTTGGTTAATAACAATTCGCCTTCGAAAACAAACAGTTTTGCCAACAATCCTTGCTTAAGTTAGAAATAATCAAAATCAGCTTGTTGCGTCCAAAAACTTGGACTTCAACGAACGCATGCTCGAATCCCAGTACTGGGATTAGGTTCAGTGAAAGCTGGACATACAAGAGGCCTCGTGTCTTTGAAACTTAATTCTCGTTACAAACCTACTCTTTTAACAGTCGATGCTCTTATATATGATACAAGATACAAGATACAAGTTTTATTTCCCTTTAAAATCATAATACATTAAATCAGAACAAAATAAAATGAATGTAACTAAAGGAAATTAATGACATTTTATATTTTTATAATACTAAGGTACTAAAAATAGTGTCAAATGCCACTTTAAACAAAATAACTCAAAAAATTAATAAGGGTGGGGTGACCCGATACAATAACATAGTTCAAATACGGAATAAAAAATAGCTACTTATAAAGAAAAAAAAATAGTTAACAAAAGCTGTTCGATATATGTACGTAGTAAAAGGAAGAAGAGATAGGTTAAAATAATATATTTTTACAACATTTTTCCAAAAACAAAAAATAAATGAATTATTATTATCAGAGAAGAGAGATTCAATACCAGCGTGATCAAAATGTTCAAGCCATATTTTTATACGTTTTACAAACATTCCAGAAGTAGCAAGTGATCTGATAGGAAGGGGAAGTTTATTGAAGAGACGATAAGAAAAGACTGAATAAAAGTTACGAAAAGCAGTGGTGCGAAAGTTAGGTACACTCACGAAATTTAAAATGTTACCACGAAGATTATGATTTGAAAATAATCTAAAATTGAGATTTCCCGATCTCATAAATAAGGCCTATAACACCTTAAAACAGTACAGATGCCTAACCGGAAGCACTTTGAGATTGCGAAAAAGTTCAAAACTATTATGTCGACGATGTTTTCCAGCGATTTTTCTGATGACGTATTTCTGGAGCGTAAGTAATGGTTGAATTTTGTTTCTATAAGCTCCCCCCCAACAGGCAATTGCATATTGCAGTTTAGAATGGAAAATGCCATATAGTTGTTAGGAGTTTAGTAGAACAAACACTTCTTGGAAAGAAAAAAATTCTCAATGTCCAATTAAAATATTTCCTTAAGGATTCTATATGACATAAAAAGTTCATCCTAGAGTCAATAAAGAGACCTAAGTACTTGAATTCATTAACATTCTCCACCAAAAAACAATTATCACTGCAACTCAGATTGTCATGGAAAGTAAAAGATGAAGACTTGGTTGAACACGATCGCAAGAATTCATCTTAAACTTTTGACATTCATGAGCATGGTATAAAACATCAGTTTTAAACGTGTTTTGTGAAGACAAATTGAAAAACATGATTTTTGTTTTGGAACTGATAATCAACCTATGTACAGAGAACCAAGTTCTTAATAAGTTTAAATCCCAAATTATGTCTGCAATTAGGTTTTGTGCACTATTAGAACCATATGAACAACCTATGTCATCGGCAAATGCGGTAAGTTTGCTTTTAAATTTTAAACTAAACAAAGAATTAATATAGATTAAAAACAAAATTGGTCCTAGGACCGACCCCTGAGGTACACCAATATTAAAGAAAATGATGCTACTTCTAATATTATCTAACTCTCTGTGATCTATTTAGCAGATACGACCCAAACCAATCCAACATAAAGCCAAGAAAACCATTTTATTTGTTCGTCGGGAACATTGATAGAGAGGCATTTTGAGAAAATGTGTTGTGCTTCTCTTTGAGCATTGTTGTTATTCACACATGGCACTCCAACGATTTCAATGCACTTCTTTAGATGATGCTGCTGCTGCCAATTGAGTCTGCTCTCCAGATGTTCAAGCTTAGTTTTAAAAGCCATATTCTCTGCACTCAGCTCATTAAGGGATCGTAGGTAACAATCAAATTTTTCTTCCAACTGGGTTAGCTTTGCATATACCATTTGGATAGTGCATTCGTTGCTACTCTTGCTACATTTATATGCTCAGTCGACTCTAAGAGCTTAAAGCCAACTGATGATAAATAGGCTGTGCGATTACTGTGAAAAATGGGGACTGGAAGTAAGTGCAGCGAAGTCGAAGATAATGGTTTTTCAAAACGGCGCAGGTCGAATCGCAAAAGGAGACAACTGGAAATATGATGGAGTTGGATTAGAAGTAGTTAAGGAATATGTCTACCTAGGAATGACGCTTACGTTTAATTTAAATATGGACAAACATCTCAAAGTCAAAGCTGATGTTGCTAGAACAGCTATTTGCTGCAACTGGAACATAATCTTCAATAATAAATACATTTCAATAAATGCAAAATACGAGGTGTTTAACGCAACAGCAAAAGCTATTCTTTTTTATGGAGCACAGATTTGGGTTGTTCGGAAATACGAAATTGTGGAAAATTTGCTGCGATTCTTCCTCAGAAAAATATTTCATCTTCCTATTAGCACACCCAAGTATATGTATCATTTGGAAACTGGGCTTGCGACACTCTTTGTATCCACACTGAAGCTGAGTGCCGACTATTGGGTACAGGTGATTAACATGGACCAAAACCGATTGCCAAATATAATGTTGCGAAGCGCCATACGCCGAAAAACTGGGTTTTACAAAGATTGGATAGATCTTGCTGCAAATTGTGGTATTATTTTGGAGTTGGATGCATCTAACGGTATTCAGGCGAGAAAAGTACTCTACGAGGTTATCTTATCCATTGATGAAAACCAGAGATACGAATTTATAGAGAAGGCGAGATCATCTACGGAAAGGAATATTTATGCATAGCTTAATTATAATCTAAATGAACAAAATAACTTCAATCAGGATTTTTCAAGGAAAAACATTAGTGCTATTTTTAAGCTGAGAGGTGAACTTCTTTCCCTAAATTGTATGCCGCACAGAAACGATTTAGCTACTATTTGCACCCTATGCAATATGGGGGTGGATGAAAACATTAACCACTTCATCGGAGTATGTCCAATATTGAAAGAGCTAAGGAGACTCTTCTTCGGAAAAAGTTTTCTAAACGACAGTGAAGTAATAAGTTACTTTAATGGAAAAGATTGGTTGCCGATCCAAAAGTATACTACCGAAGCGATGTCCTATAGAAGAAGAATCATCGATGAAAACTTTTGAGTTAAACTTTTAATTTTTGTTTTAGCTAAACTGAAAGCCCTATTTTTCTTTTCTTGTTTTTCTTTTGTTGTTTTTTTATAATCTTAAAGTCATTTAATTTTTCGTTTTTGCCAAACTAAAAGCTGATTCTTTTTTCAACTAAACTAAAAGTCACACTGTTCTTGATTTGAATTTGTTTGAATGAATTAAAAGTAAATTATGTTGCACTAAATGTACCAAGTACTTATAATAATGTATGTAAAGTAAAGTAAAGACATGTAAGATTGAATACATATGAAATAACATTGTCACTCGGGCGGACGACATTATATGTCAAGCCTCAAAATTTATTCATAAAACAAAAAATGTATGAAACAAAATTTTTGAATCACTGAATAAAAATGTATCTATCTATCTATCTAAAGCACACGGTGTTGTTGTTACTTGTTGATGACGTAGCACAACTATTTGACCCAGTTATCTGTACAGACATCTGATGAGACTTCGACTTTGCCGCGCAAATATTACAACGAAATATTTTTCCTGATTTTGTTTAATGTCTTGTGGTTTAACTTTAATGCAAGCGAGATGAAAAAGAGACATGCATTTAGAGCAAGAGATTTTTTCACTTGTACTTCTATCAATCTTTTGTGAACACTTAGAACAAATCATATTGATAATTTTTATAAGAAATGTACGTATGTAAAGCTAAGAGTGTTTCAATGTAATGCGCACCCCACGACACTTCAACTGAAAATGAATAATATTGGGTAAACTGATTTCGAATCTACCATCAACATCATTTGATATCTCCACCTGGGAGTATCTTTGCAATTTGGATCTTGCTGATCCTTGCTTCAACTTTTCAAGTGCAGTTGATGTCATTCTTGGCGCTGATAAAGTTTGGTCAATCTTGTGATCAGAACAAGTGTTTGGACCACAAGGTAAACCTATCGCCCAAAACACTTCTTTTGGCTGGGTTATCGCGGGAGAGTTCTTTGATTCAAGTAATGGACACCAAGAATTATCTTCACTTCATTCCACATTTGACGTGGACGCTATCCTTCAGAGATTTTGGGAGCTAGAAGATATTGCTCCTTACAAATCTAGCGATGCATTTAACGAACCAGCTGAAAAACACTTTCAAAAAACATTTTGTCGCGCTTCAGACGGAAAATACGTCGTTTCACTTCCATTCAAAGACCATTTACCAAAGTTCGCAGGTACATTGCAGCCGGCAGTTTCGCGGCTGTATTCGATGGAGCGTCGGTTTCGTATAAACCCAGAATGTCACCGGCAATATACCAATTTCATGCAGGAGTACTGCGATCTCATCATCGTTTTGTGTTTACCGCCGATATTGTCAAAATGTTTCGGCAGATATGGGTTAATGAAAAGGACTGTGATTATTAACGCATTGCACATTATCGTCTACTATGAAGACTATAAAACTTTGTATCCAAATGCAGCCCGAATCTTACTAAGTGATGTTGACGACGTTATGACAGGCGGAAATTCAATTCAAGACCTACTCGAGTTATAATCTGAACTTATTTCGTTATTATCTGAAGCTCGCCTTCAGCTTCGTAAATGGAGCTCCAACTGTTGGGTTTTACTAGCTAATCAAAATCCTGAAGATTGCGAGTATTCATTCGTGGATCCTGAACGTTCGCAGTCCCTCATAAAAGTACTGGGAATGTACTGGAACCTTGCCTCAGATATGTACTCTTATCGCCTGACAATTTCAAAGCCTTGCCACTCGATAACAAGAAGAAACTTGTTATCTGAAATAGCCTGTATTTTTGACCCTTTAGGACTGTTAGCTCCGTCAGTGATCATTTTTAAAATGTTATTTCAGAATCTATGGTCTTCTAATTTGAACTTGGGTTGGGATGATCCCCTTCCCTTCGATCTTTCGGAAAAATGGTTGAACTATCGTGAACATTTGCCATGTTTTGAAAAGATTTGTGTTCCTCGTAATGTTATTTCATCTGACGAAAGTGTCGAGCTGCACGGCTTTTCCGATGCTTCATCGCTAGCTTACGCCGCTGTAGTTTATGCCCTGTCAAAATCTGCAGACGGAAAAGTGACTGTTGTAATCGTTGCTGCGAAAACGAAATTTCCCCCTTTAAAACCGGTATCTATTCCTCGCCTTGAACTCTGTGGTGCGGTATTGCTTGCTCGTTTATTAACATTGATAAAATCTTCATTCAATATTACAATTAAAAGAATATTTGCGTGGTGCGATTCCGAATGGTCCATCTTGGCTATATGATTCAGAGGACTGTTGGCCAAAATCGAATCTTTCTCTGAACACTTTGGATGATGAATCAGTTCAACGGGAGGAAAAATCAGTCGTAAGGCATGCACTCGTCACGTCGTTTGATGGACATATCTTTCACGATCTGATAAAGAAGATTTCGTGTTGGAATCGACTGCAACGTGTAGTTGCGTACATCTTTAGATATCTCTCGAATCTTTAATCAAAAACCAACCCTCGAGCTATAAATGGTTTGAGCGATGTTAAAATTCGCAAGGCGAGAATTTCCATTTTAAAATTCGTTCAAATATCCAACTTCGAAAACGACATCATGAATTTGCGAACCAAAAACCAATTACCTGCTAAATCAAAACTGTTGAGGTATGATGCCTTTTTGGATCGTGATGGACTGCTTCGCATCGGTGGACGCATCAAAAACGCAACCGTATCGTTTAATATTAAACATCCTATCATTCTACCTAAAACTAACCCAATATCTAACCGCATTATTTTAGATTTTCACCGTCGATATCTACATACGGGAGTATCTCAGACTTTCGCTATCATTCGACAACAGTTTTGGATTATGGGTAGCCGCAATCTTATTCGCAAAATTATCCACCATTGTAAAAAGTGTTTTATGCAACGACGAGGAACCTGCCCGCAAATCATGGGTGACCTGCCGTCATATCGCATCCAACCTACTCGCGCATTTACAAATACAGGATGTGATTATGCAGGTCCTTTCACCATCAGACTATCCCGGTGTCGCAACGCTAAGATGTCCAAAGCCTATATCGCATTGTTCATGTGTATGTCTACGAAAGCCATACACTTGGAGCTGGTCAGTGACCTCACCACAAACGATTTGATCGCAGCTTTGCGCAGATTTATTTCGCGCCGTGGCAAATGCACCAACATATATAGCGACAACGGGACGAATTTCCATGGAGCCCGTAGATGCTTAACTGAGATGCATACTATGTTTATGAAACGATCGAACAACGAAAAAATTACTGACGCCCTTGCCAGGGATGGAATATCTTGTCATTTTATCCCTCCCTCTGCCCCACATTTTGGTGGGTTATGGGAGGCTGGCGTCAAGTCAGTGAAACTTCATTTGCGCCGGGTTGTTGGGAATTCAATTCTCACGTTCGAAGAATTATATACCTTTTTAACCCAAGTAGAAGACATACTAAACTCTCGCCCTTTATTCCATTAACCCCAGCACATTTCCTTATAGGTGAACCACTCACAGCTGTTCCTGAGCCAAGCCTTCTAGAAACTCCAACCAACCAACCATCTAACACATTGGAATCATATCCAGGCCATGGTCCAAGGCTTTTGGAAAAGAGAAATAAAGAAAAAAAATATAAAAATGTATGCAAAAGAATTTTGTTTGGTTCGGTTTGAGTGATTTTCGTTGCAGGGAATTAGGGCAATAATAATTACTCGATATGATCATTTAGCGACATCTACTTTGATGAGTTTAAAATCATCTTGATTCCTCTATGTGTATAAACTCAATGGTTGTATATATCGAAATACAGATGTCGCATTTATTCAAATAAATTCAATGTACGACATATACTACTTAAGTATGCATATGTAAGTATTAAATATTATACTATATATTTTATGAAAAAACAATGCGCTAAGAAAGTAAGCTTAACATTTTAAAATATGCCCTTAAAGTTGGACTTTAAAAAATATTTATTTAAAGTCCAACTATCATCAATCATTATGTTTTCTAAACATACACCATTATTACATCAATAGTATAAAGTCATTCATGGTTACAAAAATGAAATTAAATAAAATACAAAATAGTTATCCTTATCGCTTTTGTATACTTACCATCATTTGGCGATGTGTATAATTTCTTACAAACTTCCTGCACACCCCCAAACTCATTTACTTTTGCTACGCCTTCCCGGCCTCTGACTTCCATGAGCTCTCGTAATTGCTTAAGAGAGATCCCATATTGCGCCGGTCTTCCATCTATTGTGGCCATTTGTTACGATGAAATCTGCAACACAAACGAAAACATTTCCAAATTAATATCGCATGGTAACAATGTAAGAAAAATATTATAAGGATCAGAATGGTGTATTCTGCCGCTAACTTCGTAAAGGCCCTATCTGCAAAATTTTATTTATTGAGTTTATGACATATTTATTGTCACTGTTTTGTTATAATGATGTATTAATATTTTATATTATATACAAAAAATAAAACACAACTTGAGCTTAAAGAAACACATGTTTTGGTATTTTCCACATTTTTTTATTGCGGTAGAACAGTTTTTCCTTTTTCATCTTCGAAAAGTGAACATGTAGTTACGAGCCTTTACGAAGTTAGCGGCAGCATTATAAATAATTCTTATTTTGAAACTGAAATGTTATAATTTTTTAGTAATCAACAAGAACCTCATGAAAAGAAATGTGATTAGGCTACTGAAACTACAGTCCCTGAAAGTCTCATACATAGTTACCTGGAACACCCTTTGGGGTTCTCCTAACACCAACAAAGGGCTTATTATGAGAAAATTTCTTTTTAGATAAAAACCTTGTTATTTTAAACGACGGATCGCCCACCCACTTTCAACGCATAATACATTTACACACGTTGATGTATCTTGTTGTTCACCTGAATTGCTCACAAAAACAACCTGGAAGACATTAGATGATTTACATAATAGCGACCACTTCCCTATAATTATGACATCAAATTTTCAATGTATAACAACCACAACAACTTCTGAACCCAAATTAAAACCCCAAAAGACTTAAGGCCCACCAGCCTCACTTCCTTCGTCATGAAAACACTAGAAAGAATAATCGGCACACACATTAGAGGTAATTCAGATGGAAATCTTCATTCCAAATCACACAACGCTTACCTTAAGGGAAGGTCTACGAAAACAGCACTTCATGATTTAGTGTGTACCATTGAAAAAACAATCCACTACAATGAGTTTACCCTTGCCACCTTCCTTGACGTCGAGGGAGCATTCAATACTTGCTAACTCGATTAAAGGATCTCTTGACAAGTTGGGTAACAACCAAATTGTCAAACTCGTAGATAGGGGTCCACTTCAGGGAGGAGTTCGATCCCCCTTACTACTTACTAATA